>JAVQJF010057281.1:0-31170 GCA_036023855.1 Gadopsis marmoratus
GGCGACCAGTCCAGGGTGTTTCCCTGCCTCTCGCCCAAATGTTAGCTGGGATAGGCTCCAGCCCCCCCCTGCGACCCTTCGGGATAAGCAGTATGGATAATGAATGAATGAATGAAGGACAGAAAAGCTCTCCCACCCGCCTCACAATAATTACACTGTTTATGCTGTGTTAGTAGATGCTTAATGCTGGTAGAGGAGCTCCTGATATGCATGCCAGGGCTACAACTAACCATTATTTTCATTTTTGATTTATCGATTCTGAATTCTGAAGTAAGTAATCTATAGTTAAGTGAATTAAACGTTTAAAAACTGCCCACCAGTATTTCCATAGTCCAGGGTTTTTGTCTGACCAACAGTTTTACAGCCAAATGTATTCAGTTTACTATGATATAAAACAGAAAGACAGCAGCAATTGGACACATTGGAGAAGCTGGAACCAAAGATATACAATTGACTAATCAGATAATTTACTTTTCTTTCGGTTCTAATGGCACATATTGATTTATCGAATCTGCAAAGACAACCAAAATGTATTGCTGGTTTTACAACAGCTGGCTATAATGCAGCTGCGGTCAGAGAGGAACCTCATCACATTAGCAGAAATAAGAAATGACTGGCCAGTATTAATTAAGGGCTCAATATATCATCAAGCTGGTCTAACCCTGCTGGGATGCCCAATAGCCGCACTACATCCTGGGAAGTTAGGTCGTCTCCTTGGTTTTTTGTTTTCTCCCTTTCTGTCAACATGTCAACCTTGTTCGTGTGTTGCTTTTGTTTCTCCCAAAAAATAAAACTAAAAAACAAAGGTGGCGCTCCTCGGTCACGGATCTCTGCAGTGGGAGCCTGTGAAGCCCAGCGGACTGCGGGTTCTCCTGCCCCAGCTGTCCTTCAGCCAGATGCCGTGCCAGTGGGCATGGACCCTGAGGCTGACCGGTGCCACTTAAAGGGCACATTTTAATATGTTTAAATCACTGAACACAACCCATGAAGTAAAGCTGATTTCTATGTGCTGAAATGGATTAAATTCTGAGGGCAACGTATAAAAACGATGTGCACTGTACTGTCCGTGACTTGCACTATTACGATGTAAAAATGCTGTTTTTGAAATACATATGCAGGGAGAATAAACATTTACACATGGTCATTGCTTTTGTACCGAGTAACCTTTATGATTAGCTCAATAGTTTCTTAACTTTGGGACACAAAAGTCATTTTTAGGTGACTTCTTTTTGTGAAATATGACATGTTTGTCTGCACGTTTGTAATTATGTTTTAAGCCCACATACTTTTTTGTGTGATTTCCACGCATTCTGCAGCACTGATCAATGTGATGGCATTTGTTTTACATGTGAAGGAATGTTTTTGAATAAAATAAATGAAGCCTTCAAACACCACGCTTTTTTTTTTTTTTATATATCTAACACGTGCATGTGAAAAATAGAAGAAATTGAATATCTCTGGAAATAAGGCACGTTTTCTTGTAATTCTTGGCTTGTATCCGTTTGACTTTTGCACCCCTGTTCACGCCTGGAGCATCTCGGTTATTGCGTTCTGTTAGCGCCCCCTGCTGCCCACGCCTTTAATAACACCCCAAGCCGTGCGGGACATTTTAAAGCACGCTGACGGCGCAAAGCTGGTCTCTACACCCCCCCTGCTGTGCACAGACGAGCCCGGACAACAACATTCCTTGTCGTGCGTCTGAGAAATCGTGGAGATTGGAAGTAATTTGCACGTTGCACCGTGACCGGTAAGCCCCTGTTCCCCGCTGCTTCACACATCTGTGGCGTTAAAGCCGGAATGTTGTGCTTCTTCCGCCTCCGATGCGCGACAGCAAGAAGCGCGTTTGTCACCTAAGATGGTGCGTCCGGCGCAGGGCAGCTCGCTGTCTGTTGTGTCTGCTCTCTGCTGCACGCCTTTAAGGTGGGAGGTCCCCGCTCTGCAAATGTTCCATGACGTGCAGATGGGGGGTTTGCAAGGGGTTCTCACGTCCGTGCGTTTCCCCCCCTTCAGCAGGCTATCCCCAGCCGGCTACCCGCACATGTCAGCTGATCCCCTAAACAACAACAACAACAACAACATAAAGATGGGAGGATGCAAATCATGTGCGGACAGTAGAGCTGCATGTCACTCATCTTGTAACATTCAGGTGAAATATTTAGTCTGTGTTTGTAAAAATGCAAGAGAGCAGAAAACGAAAGCTTAAAGCTGGTGTATAATTAACAGCTCTGACACATGAAGGTGGGGCTAAAATACAATGTGATATATTGACTATAAGTGGAACTGCATCATCAGGATTTGATCATATAACATAGTTTTATAAAGTTATTTTGTCCAAATTAATGCTTTTAAGGAAATTGTAATTAAAGACTAATCAATGAAAATAATCATAAATCGCATCCCTATATTGGAAGGAAAACTATAAATATAGCTACAAATGTTAATCTGATTACTCGTTTGCACCATAAAATGTGAAAAAATAATAACAGGTGCACAATTTCCAAAAGCCAATGTTGACATGTTTAGTGCGACCAACAGTCTCAAAAGATATTTAGTTTAATATCATAGAACACTAATCGAATAATCGGCATTCTATTCTCCTAAATAAAGAATTCCTTGTTTGAATTAATCATCTTTGAAATTTCAGGAAAAAAAGTGGAACATTCTCATAATATCCCAGAACCAAGAGTTTTGTCTGACCATTGGTCCAAAAGCCCCAAAATATTGATTGACTAGCGATGTTTCGAATCCTTTCAGCTGTAGTCTGATGTAATACATATGGTAGGAGTGCGCTGCATTGGACATCAATTTCGCATTTAGCATACATTTGTCTTAAAAAGGTAATGGAAAGGTATGGCCAGATAGCCTAGACCTAAATGAAGGCAGCATTTTATATGATAGACCCAGTGATTATTTGCCTTTTCTTTATGTGTGATGTGATTTTATGCTAATTGACACTGCAAGTAGCTCTATTTTAATGCCCATCAGCACAAGAAGTGTAACCTGTAACACTGTATGATCACACGTTACTGCACGGTGTGGCTGAAGCCCATTTTCTCCACTCATTCCTGCAGCCTTGGTGCTGTGGTCTGTGGTGGTAATTATATATGTAGACAGGAACTGGGAAACTGTTACAGACGTTGGCATGGTTGCCATGGAAACACACAATCGTGTCAGATTATTTTCAGGTACTGCTGTGATAATAGCGATAAGTACGCCTGGTTTGAGAGGCTGGCTTAAAGAGGCAGATCAATGGAAAGATGGCCGACTGATCGAAAAGTGAATCGGGTGAAGTTCCTTTTTTGAATGAATTCATGATGCATCGAGCGAGAAGGGAAGAAGCTTTAAGTTTTATACAGTGTTTGTTGGTGTTTGTATCGGTTGTTTGCTCAACCTGCAGTGTCCAGTGTCCCCTGTAAGTGATATCTCAGGCAGCCACATGACAGCCACTACAGCCAGCAAGCAGGGAGGAAAACCTCATTCCTTCCATTCATAAACATTCCCCCTCTGTCTGTGTGTGTGTGTGTGTGTGTTTTGTCCCCTCCCATCTGTTTTAGCACTAATATCATTAGAGGCCTGCAAGTAGTCGGGTGCATGTGTGGCATTCAATCACATGCAAATTTGTGTCAGATTTGAGCCGGTCAGCAGAGGCGCGGTGTAGCTTTAGATAGTGGAAATGCCAAGCAGTGTGGAACATCCTGGGGGACAGACCATTATATTTATAGAAATGGGCGACTTGACCTTCACTGCGCATTGAGTATCAGCCATTTTAGTGCTGCTCCTCTAGATACTGAATACAGCATAATGGATCTCAGCTGCAGTGCAGTTAGTTAGCTTCAACTTCATCTTCGGCTTGTTAGAGGCTATATCTAATAATAGCTCTCTGCAATTCCATACTGTGGAGGCACTCTGTCAGTACACGGCCTCTGCGTTCACTGCTTTTTTTTGCAAACAGCGAGTTGAAGTTTTGTAAAGGAAATGCACTGTGAAATTACAATATTGCTGCACAGGAAATAAAGGTTTGCCACAGAGGTGAAGTTCAACTGTAAGTCGTGACATACGTTTAAAGCCTTTGTTCTGCTGTGTGAGCTTTATGTTAAAGAGTAAGACCTCTGTTAAATATGTCTTACCCATAGCCCAAAGCCAAGGACTCCTATTCATAGAGGCACCCAGTTGTTCTCACCCAATGGCACCGAGTGAAACTGAGGAGGATGGTCAAAGCGGGTAAAGTATTTATAGGTGTGTTGAATACCAACATTTCACACAAATAACTGAGGTGGAGGGATCATACAGCCATTTAAATCAGGGGAAAGACCCAGTTTGTTGTATTAAGTGACAAAAAAAATTAAGAGCAGCTTCCAAACAAATTATGATAGAAATGGATTTTGGCAGGTAAGACAGTTCATCAGCTGTTCTGGCACGTAGCCAACCATCATTCCAAATTAAAATTCAAGTAGAATTCAGTGGTTTGTTGCGTGTAAAGTCTGTATCTGCAAAGAAACTGCACCGGTCAAATGCATGTGGTAGAGTAAAAACCACAATATTTCCCTCTGAAATGTAGTGGAGTACAAGTACAAATACCACAAAATGAAAACACTCAAATAAAGTACAACTACTTCAAAAGTGTACTTAAGTGCAGTATTTGAGTAAGTGTACTTAGTCTACTAAGTACTACTTAGTTATTTCCAAATCTGTTAGTTGCCTGTCCAGGTCACATTTCCTTTGAAATAACCTGTTGATTAGTAACCATCACAGGCTTTGTACTGTAAATACAAGAGTAAGAAAAGTAATGAAAAATGAAAACAAAATAAATAACTTAATTTCACTGAAATGTGACAAGCTGCTATATATAGTAAAATATATTTGAGGGGAAAAGTAAATAGGTAACATTGAGACTACTAAATAATTAGTCAGTTAGTCTCAATTTCAACTATAATGGAGATTTTTCAGTACAGAAAAATAACAATAGTCTGTGGCTTAGGGCTTATATAAATACTACCATGAAGCTTTGGTAAAATCACGTAACGAGGAAGTACATATTGAGAGGATTTTAAAAAGTTGTTGCGTTAATGTGGAAGCTGTAATAGCACCATGTCACACTGTACTCCTACATCTGATTCACAGGATGAGGTCTGCAGCTGCACATAATCTGCAGTATTGTCCTAGTTTTTGCCGTGTTAATGACACCCTCATCACGACTCTCTCCATTCACAAAGCAAATCCTGTCGTGATGGGAAGAACTGGCTCTGAACAGGCTGTGGGTGTCTCAGAATTCAGAGAACATGTCTAATTTTTGCAGCATCCTCACAGCCAGCCACATGCCGTCTTTTCATTGAGTTCCTCTCACTATACAAACTGAATAGGCTCAAGCTGTAGGAAATGTATATTCAGAGCGGCTGCACCATGTGATTAGTGTCTTTCAGAGCGCTTGTCACTTATGCATTTCTCATTGCTCCGCTTATATTCACATGCTCTGTCCGACTGATGCACTGTATATAGATCATAGTAGTTAACGAATGTGTGTACCTGAATGATTCTGTGTCTTCGTCCACATCACACAATTTCAGGCTGATAAAAGAAATGATTGAATCTGGGGATGAATGAATTACGCATGTCTAGAAAGGTGATGTTTAGCTCTTTGCATCAGGATATCTGACTCCCCACTTTGTGTGTGGCGTGAGGCAGCTGCTGCTGTGCTTTGAAACACAGCGAGAGAGAGGAAAAGCGTCCTTAAACGTGGGCTGTTGTGTAATCCCTCCCAGGGCCCCTTTGCTATTTTTGTGCCTAGGTCCGCACGTCATGGTTGGGTATTTTCTCTGGTGACTAGCTCGCATCAATAGATCTTCTAATGTACACTCAGTCAGAAAGCAGCTTCATGACTGATGGGACTTTACCTTGCTAATTTATTTCATTATTGTTACCCGGACATGAGGAGAATGGAGAGACGGACTATGCAGCATGAGGAATGTCACATGTGACCGCCGATATGGGACAGGGGACTATTCAAATGTCAGGTTTGTATGAGGATTATATTTGATATCTGAATGTCAGTTGCTGTATGAGCCAAGGCTTTCTTCCCATCAGACCGTGTTATGTCATTCTGCTCACAGTGAGAGCTGTTGATTGATGTGCTTCATTGCTGTTAGAGTACCACAGAGGGTTTTGCCATCCAGCCTCTCTGAAGCCGGTCATCTCCTCATGATATTTATGGATTTGTTGTCAGCGTGAGGCTTCATGCCTGTTCCCTATGATGGCCAACTTCGCCTCTAATGATGTAATGCAGCGGCATAACGATGCTCTCCATAGCCAGCATTTCTTTTCTCATTGTCCTCTGTCGTGTGTGGAAAGCAGTAAGGGATGTGCCCCACGATTGTCTGCTGGTCAAAAAAATCTCTCCATTAAGTAATTTCTCCATCCATGCGGACATACTGTACCACAGTCAGCCCACAATCGTCCTGAAACACACCTACTGCCACCCACCTGCCTCCTGTTGTTGCACGTCATTGCTGCTGTGTCATATATTTTCGTAAAGGTTAGTGCTTGTTGCCGGGAGCAAGAGAAATTTGCTGGTACAGTCTGTATACACAAAAAAGTCTGAATCCGTTGCGAGACTTGTCAATGAGCCGCTGAATATGTCGGCTCTCTTCCCTCTCTATTGTGCTTAGTTCAAAGGTGTGCATTGTTTCTGAGGGTCTTATCTCGCTGTCACTCTGCACCCATATTCCCCTTCCCTCCTCTCGTAGCACACAGAGGATGGAAAATAAGCAATGAGGTCAGATCGACCTTGACAGGGACCTCCCTACCAGGCCTCTGAATTTTGTTACCCCCGGGCACCCCACTTAGTTTACCTCTGTAAGCCTCCCCTTTGAAACATGGGTTATTCCAATCTGAGGCAGCTCTCGCTATCCTTCCTATGCCTTCATTATTTCCTCTCTACCCTGCACTGGAAGAAGCCCTCAGATCTGTCCGAAAGCAGAGCTAACGATCTATAAAGAACCAAACGAGGCAATAATCTTTTACAAAAGAAAAAAAAACATACAAAAGGGGAGATTATCCTTCCAGCTGCTTTTAAGCATCTCTTGGCATCTCGAGAGTCACCTTGGATTCGTATCCTCTGGTTTATGCCTGAGGAGTGTGTGGTGTGCTAACAAAGAAAGAGAGGGAGCGAGAGAAAGAGAGTGAGAGTCAGAGAATGTCCTAATTAAGGGGAACTCAGAGGGTTTGAACCAGATAATCTTACATAACCTCGTTAGGGAGGACACAGCATTTGATACTGAGAAGATGGAAATGACGTGCCCTCAGAGACCCATCCCCATGGTATGAGACGAAAGTGCAGTGGCAAGAGCAATTCACTTTAACTCACGGGGCTGCAGATGAGTCCAGCATGTTTATGTACATGACAGTGTGTGGTCCTGTGCAACTCAGCGTGGAGGCGATGACACTGGTAACACAGACAGAAGAAAGGGTTTGATTCCCCAGAGACAAGAAACCTGAAGATGTTATGATATGATCCTGGCATCGGATAAAAGAGTTAAGCCGAACATTGTGGTATTCCTATCTCATCAAAAGGGGCCGCAGGTAGACTCATCACACTTCATTAGTGATCTGACACCTGTGTGTGCGCTGGCATGCATCGACACACATACCATAGTTTTTCTCACATTATATCCCTCATCTTGTTTTTTGGCAGGCAAGTCTCAATTGAAGTTCAGATTTTTTTTGTAATAGCCTACAATGTAGACAAAAACTGAAAAGTTAAGTTTGGGATATTGAATGAAGAAAGAACCTGGGTGGTATATTGTGGATATTTCACAGCTAAGCTTACAATGCCTGTAGTTATTCTAAATATATTAATGACAGCTTTCCACCCCATGGTTCCCCTGCAAAGAGCAACTTTGTTGTCTGACCATTCATTAACTCATATACAGGTATTTTCACTTAAAATTGTGGATATTCTAATAAAAGTGACATTTCGCATTAAGGAAAAAGAGATGGTTTTGAGATTGCTGAAAGGAGATGGTGCTGTTGTGAAGGATTTGATTTGCATTCAACACACACACACACACACACACACACACACACACACACACACACACGCACACACACAATAATAAACATATACAACCATTCATGACACACCTACTACAGTAAAAACATGTGCCTTGGATACCTACACACATTCTTCAGCAAATTTGGGGCATCTGCCAGGGTTGACATGAGGTGCCTTTGTTTTTTTAGAGGCTGTTGTCCTGCTATGATGGAGCTCCTTATGAATTTTATACTCAAATTTTATTAGGAGGACTTTGGAAAACAGCCTTGATTATCTCTCACTCTCAAGGAGGGCATTTGAACTCAGATTTAACCATGGAGATGTTGAGATTGTTGAGGGTTACGTTCACTTTTTTTTGTCTTGATAACCCTCTTCAGCATCTTTTATGTGGTCCTTGTTTAGATTATTGTTTTTCATACATCCATATCTGAGTTGTCTAATTGTCAATTCTGTCTGATTTCTTTCAGATGACCCTTCCCCGCAGTCAGTTCACATGTATGCTAATATCACTAAAGTTACATAACAGATAGTGTCCTTCAAAATCGATCCCAAAGAAAGTGACATTGGATTCATGGAGTCACTTGAAACTACTGCAGGGGTGAAAAGCTCCACTGAGGGTCAGGACAGAAATGTTGCACAGAAAAAATGCACCTCAGAGGCAGCACAGACTAAAAGAAGTCCATCAGTGGAACTGGAAGGCAAGGGGTGGCACCAACAACTGCAAGAAGGTCAGAGCAGAGACACATGTGGTTTCAAGGAAATGTCTGACTCAGGGAAATCACTGCAATTAGAAGATCAGCACTCCCAAACCCAGTCCACAAGCCATCAAGACTATGAGGTGTCTTCATATCCACTACAGCCCACAAAACAGTTTCCCATTGGCAGACAGAAAGCTGTAGGTCACATAGTTTCTGCACAGTCCCCGGGACCTGCATCTCACAGGAAGTCCGCCAGTTCACCTGAAGTCCAACAACAGTGCTCCCATTCAGGGATGGAGCAGCTGTCAGAGACTGTGTGTAAGGTGGAACAGAAACCACAAAAGCCTGGGAAGTATGTTTGCGATTACTGTGGAAGGGCATGTGCCAAACCCAGCGTGCTTAAGAAACATATTCGCTCACACACCGGGGAACGGCCCTATCCATGTGTCCCCTGCGGATTCTCCTTCAAAACCAAGAGTAATTTATACAAACACAGAAAGTCCCATGCTCACTCGGTCAAAGCTGGAACAGTGCCACTCTCAGAACTTGGTTCTTACAATGCCAACGCAGACCAGGGGTCTTTTGAAGGGGAAGGAGAGTTATTCTCTGATGCTGAGCAAAGCACGGACACCGACGAGGACACTCTTAACGACCCGCTGCTGCTGCTGGACTCTCCAGTGGAGGGATCAGATAACACTGCTGTAAAAGTACTAAATCTCATTGCTCAGAAAAAGGGAGCCACGTCGATGTCAGCTCAAGATGGTTCATCCCAGCCCCAAGAAATCAATGCACCTCCTGCTGCTGCCGAGGCTAGCCGTGCAATTCAATCTTGCACGATCAAACAGAGGCTTGCACTTCGGCTGTCTGAAAAGAGAAGCAGCGACTCTGACCACAATCTGTCCCTCCCAAGTCAGTCTAGCAAGGGCAGCACGGACTCCGGCTACTTCTCGCGCTCCGAGAGTACCGAGCACCAGACTGGTCCTCCGAATACTAACGCAAAGTCCTATCAAGAAATTATGTTCGGAAAGTGTTACAGGCCAAGCCCTAAACAGACAGCAGCTTTTGTGGCTTGTAGCACAGACTCGAGTGAGTATACTGGGAAACGCTCGGAGAAAGGTGTTTCCCGCGTGTTCACCCAAGAAAAAGACACCGTTGAGTCAATCAAAATAAACACAAAGTCATTCACGAGGGAAGAAGTAAAAGAGCCACAGTTAGACACAGGCTCTGATGTGGGGCCTCTGATGAGAAGCAACTCAATGCCAACATCTTCAGCAGTGTGTCTAACTATGCCTCAAGCCCTCAGAGGCAGCCACTCGTTTGATGAGAGAACAAGCACCGGGGGCATGAGGAGACTCAGGCGGCAAGCTGCTTTCGAACTCTCCGCACACGATGGCCACGCTGACACCGACGGCCACGGAAAGATGATCGAGAGTGGCATTTCACCCTCCGGACTGGAAATGGAAAATTACCCCTCTATGGCATCTAATATGAGCCATCAGAGACATGCAATGGAACTGGCAACACGTAAGCGTCGGAAAGAGAAGAGGGAAGAGGAAGATTTGTCAGGTCAATATGAGGGCCATCATGATCAGTGTGAAGACATGTTTGATTCATGCAAGGACTATGATTCAAAGCAAGCTGCAGCGGGCATTATGGCATTAGGAAAAGGACATTCTTCAAGTATGCTAACACAGATGGACAGATGTGACATGGACATATCACTGAGCCTTGAAATGTCTGGTCGAAAAAATCTAGGGAATGTAATTTCTGTTATCCAGCACACAAACTCGATAAACAGGCCTCACTCTGAACAGTCAGAAGTATACAAGTATTATGGGCAGAGACAGGAAAGTATTTGTTCGTTTCAAGCTATGGACGCAAGTGAATCATATGAGATGGAAAAGAGTGATTGTGGGCTAAGGCAATCATTTCAAATTGGCCCCAAACTTGTGCGGCAGCCCAACATACAAGTCCCAGAAATTAGAGTCACAGTGGAACCTGACAGTCCAGAAAAAGCTCCAGAGGTGCAGGTGAAGGAGCCAGAGAAGCACGTGGAGGAGTTTCAGTGGCCTCAAAGGAGTGAAACGTTAGCACAATTCCCTCCAGAAAAGCTCCCTCCAAAGAAGAAAAGGCTACGCTTAGCTGATATCGAGCACTCCTCTGGTGAATCTAGTTTCGAGTCTGCCTGCACGAGTCTTTCCCGCAGCCCAAGCCAAGACAGCAACTTATCTTATAGCTCCACCTTCTCCTTTGACAGGGAGGAGAACTTGAAGTCAGTCTCCCCAGCCAGGCAGGATGAATTTGGCAAACCGCTAGAGCTCTTAGCTGTGCCAGGGAGTGGGCACACCCTCTCTGTGCTCAACCAGCGTCAACAACATGAAATGAGACGCTCCTCCTCAGAGCAGGCGCCATGTAACTTGCGCAAGGAGTTCCCAGAGGTACGCAGCATATCATTTGACTATGGCAGTCTTTCTCCAACATCCAAAGTTAGACACGTGGACATCAGCCACTCGGCTGTGAGGGAGAGAAGGAGGGGAAACTTGGTGCGACAGGAGTCGCTGAATATGGACACTGAGGCAACACAAGTCCCATCACAAGTGTTTCCGCAATACCTCAGCGGCACCGCCCCTCCATTCACAGCGGTTGCTGTTCTGCCGCAGACTTTGCCAATATTTTCCACCGGGAATACATTTCCCCAGTTGTCACATCCAAGCCTGTTAGTTCCTGTAAGAATTCAGACTCATGTGCCATCCTAT
Source organism: Gadopsis marmoratus (assembly GCA_036023855.1). NCBI lineage: Eukaryota > Metazoa > Chordata > Actinopteri > Centrarchiformes > Percichthyidae > Gadopsis > Gadopsis marmoratus. The sequence goes on from JAVQJF010057281.1 coordinate 11,502, forward strand.
GGCAGTATCACATACACTTCAGTATCACAGATTTTTGACAATCAGTATGATGGTGTTAGCTCCACTACGTCCACTTCTCAGAATCAAACTTCACGTTTGTCTGGAAATCTTGATTCTCAAAATGTATTAGCTTATACCAGACCACCCTCGATGCACACCCTCAATGTTGAAGCCCTGGATTTGTCGTCAGCTAAGCTCAAGACAGGCATCCCTCTCTCTCTGACCTCCAGAACTATCTCAACCACTAACGCCTCCAGTGGTGGCGCAAACAAACGGATGCTATCTCCTGCCAGCAGCCTGGACCTCTTCATGGAGGTCAAGCAGCAAAAACGTGTTAAAGAGGAAAGAATGTTTGGGCAGATTGTAGAGGAGCTGAGTGCTGTGGAGTTGGGAAAATGTAATTTGAGTGAGGAGAAGGTGCACAGGTCAGAGATGCAGGGTGCATCCACACTTCATGCTCAGGATGACTCACATAGGAGTACATTTATCACACTTCAGCAAAAAGTGACAGCGACCACTGACCACAGACTTGAGTCAGCTATGGAAAGTAGCTCCCTGGAAACTAGCACACCTCCCTACTCCATGATATCAGTCAGCGAAGTGAAAGAAGTTGGCATGGAGAAACGAGTGAAGATGGATATGGTGGCACAGCCGGTTACCAGTCAAGACGTGATGTCAGACACGGAGCATTCAAGACGGTTATCTCAGTTTCCAAGTCTTCGCACGACGACAGGTGTGAGTTGGTGTTATCTCAACTACACCAAGCCGAGTTGCTCTCACAGCAACGCCCCTTTCTCCTCCGTGTACACCACCTGGTGTGTGAGTTCCCACAACCCGAACCCCCTCGAACTGAGTACCAGTGCTGCTCTGGCTCTACTGCGGTCCAAACAGAGGGGAGACAAGGTTATATACACCGTGGCTGCCATGTGTCAGCCTGGCACGGGAAAACTGGTTTCATCCCTCATCCTGTGGAGGCAGACCATGGAACAGGTGAGAAAATGATCCCATCTCTGCATTGTTTCTAAAGCATATTACTGATCGTTTGTTCTGGACCTTAAGACTAAAGCCCCATTTATATCATGAGATAACTGTTTGAAATTTGAAGGACCTGATTACCCAGAATATGGCAAACCGCACACTTCAAATCTTTTGGCAGAAGGTTCAGCCACTATTGGCAAGTCTCTGGAAATAATTTGCAAGCTGCTTGTTATAATGTTATAATCTTTGATTCACCACTTCCTCTACATTTACCGTTTGCAAAATATATGTCTTGGCAGTGAAAATACCAGACGCCAAAATTATATTCAAGTAAATATATCTTGGCAATTGGATGCTTTGCTCTGTTGCATTGGATTTAGGCAAATTAAAGTAATATATTGTGACACAAATGATGCCCAGCCTACCTTTTAGAAATGAAAACCATAAGAAAAAACAACAAAATTGGAGTTACCTTTACTGAGTCTTTCCTCAGCAGCAGCAGAACTCATGTTTGCAAAACATGCTGTGTAACGCCATGTGTGACATACAATATTGGAAGCATCACGTTACGCTGTCGATACGGTGTCCACTTAAAATGGATGTTAACAAAATGTTTGCTCATCTGATTCAGCTGCAGAGGAAACCGGAACCCAAAGAGGTGGACATCACCTACGGGAAGAAGGTGAAAGACATCAGCTGCAGAGTGAAACCTACCAAGGAGGAGTGGAAAGAGAGGGAGGCTTCCACAACCCAAACAGTGCCAACACGCATTAAGATCTTCGAGGGAGGGTTAGTCAAGATATTAGTTATTATATCACCTGTCATTCCTGCTGACAGCATATACCATGGCTATATTGGGACGTTAGCGCATACGCTATCTATCGGTCTATGCTCTTTGTTACCTCTTCGGGACTGTTTTATGTAGTTCTTCTCTAGAAGATTGTCTCTATCTTTCAGATACAAGTCCAATGAAGACTACGTGTATGTCAGAGGGCGAGGTCGGGGAAAATACATTTGTGAGGAGTGTGGTATCCGCTGTAAGAAGCCGAGCATGCTGAAAAAACACATCAGGACCCATACTGACGTGAGACCATACATCTGTAGGGTCTGCAACTTTGCTTTTAAAACTAAAGGTGAGCATTTAGGCTTAAAGTACAGACTAGAATGAACAAGATTGACTTTATAGGTGGTACAAAAGACTCAGTAATTATCATTTTTATTGAAAACAAATAGAAGATTATCAGTGTTTATTTAGATTATAATATGTGAAAATCTGATTTAAAAAAATAATAATACAAAAATCTTAAATATTTGTTGCTATTTAGAGGTACTACGGAGCCTTCTCATTTTTCTCTTCACTTATTTCTGGGAGAATTCTCTGAGCTGGACTTGCCTCTTTTAAGACTGATCAGTGTCTTCTTGTAGTAGGAAAAACAACTTTTGGTGTGTGGGGACATAAAATCTGAAAGTCTGTTTAAGCAAAACTGTTCCTTTAAGAGCAAATGCTGGTATTAAAAAAAAGCACATGCCTTTCTTACTATTTGTTTTATGCTTTTATAGGAAACCTGACTAAGCATATGAAGTCAAAGGCACACATGAAGAAATGTCTTGAACTGGGAGTGTCAGTGACGATGGATGAGACGGAGATACAGGAACACGGTAAGATACTGACATGTGATATCCTTGCACATGCTTTCATTATAGCAGAATAAAGGCAACTAAAATGTTGTGTTTGTGTTTTAAAGTGGACGACATCCAACAAGAGTCCAAGACAGAGGTGGTGGTCACAACCAAACACCAGTTCTCAGATGCGGATGACTCTGATGGCATGGACGAAGAAGTTGACGAAATCGACGAAGACGATGATGAGGATGATGAATATGAGGGTGACTCCACGCCAAAGTTGCGTTCAAGAAGCACGAGTCCTCAGCCGTGTGGAGTTACTTCCCTGTCAGTCACAGCCAGCGCTGCTGTCCAAGGCTATTCCCTCACCTCTCTGCCTGATGCCGATGTCCACCAACAGACTTCTGGAAGGCGGACTGGCTCGGACCATCTACCTGTCCTTGCAACAGAACAGAGGGAGAAGTCCGTGGATGAAGACTCTCTGACTATGCTGTCTCCAGACCAGGCCAGCTTCCTATTTGACCCCTACTCTTCTTGTCTGCTCTCTCCTGGTTGGGAGTCTCCCATAAGGGAGCCCTCCCCTTCACGTCTGCGCTACCCGTCCCCGAGGCGAGAGCTCTCCCCGCGAGGTCGCTCCTCTCCCAGATGGGATCCCTCCCCGCTGAGGCCTGGTTCGCCCAGCTTCACACCCATTCAGCACCTCTCACCAGTCTCAATTGAACGACCTGTGTCTCCTGGAACAGAGCTGGCTGGAAAGCGAGAATCCTCAGTCAGAGGCCGGCAGAGAGTCGTGCTGAGGGCGGTTTCACCACGCAGAGGCTCGCACCAACACAAAGGCAGCGGTGATAAAACCAGACACCAGGCAAAGATGGAGATGGCTCAACAACAAGGAGCCTTTGAAATGGAAATGGTATGCAGCATGATGTGTTCTGCACCCGGTTCAACCATACCTCTGCCAAATAGGGTTTAGTTTCTCAATTGGCAAGGTATCTCAAAACGTTGTTTGCAGATTTGGTGGAAAGTTAGGCCATGGGCAAAGTGTTTAGGTTTTGGTACATATTCCGAATGTTAAAGGATTTTTAAACACTTCCAGTTTGGAATATTTTTATTGTTTCCTTGTGAAGTGCTACACATACCTGACTGCAAAAGGTGTATCCTATGATTGACTCACTATGTGATGTTTTCTTTGATAAACATTTTATTTATAAAAATAACAAAATTCAGTGATGAATTTATATCTTTTTATATCTTTATATCTTTTTATATCTTTCTTATTTATATACCTTTCTTATTGTCAACAAATCTCATAAAAAGACCAAAACCAACAATGAAATTATATTTCTACCAAGTTTTGCTTGTGTAGCTGAAGTCTGATGTAGCTTATACGTATGTTCCATAGACCTCCATTATTGTCCAAAAACTACACATCGGTGAGCAGCACCATTGCACTGGCTGAAATGTTCCTTCATTACCATGAACAGACACTATAGTTTATGTATTTACTCACTAGAGCACCAAATGTGTATTCATCCGCAGCTGAAAATAGTCCACAACAACAACACCGCTATTCAACGTTTGAGTTATGTTTGTAAGCACAGTGCCAACCGGTTTTAGGATTCATTCATTCATTCATTAACCATACTGCTTATCCCAAAGGGTCACGGCTAACATTGGGCGAGAGGCAGGGAAACACCCTGGATTGGTCGGCAGTCAATCGCAGGGCAGACAAAGACAAAGACAAACAGACATTTAGGGGACACATTTACACCACATTCATACACCGATGGGGACACTGTTGCCATGCTGGCCTCCACCGGGGGCAACTTGGGGTTCAGTGTCTTGCCCAGGGACACTTCGACATGCAGACATCGGGAGCTGGGATCGAACCACCAACCCTGGGGTTAATGGATGACCGCACTATGCTCTCAGCCACAGCCGCCGTTTTAGGAAGTTATTAAGCCTTTTTTTAAATATCTTCATGACCAATCTTAAAGAGTTACATCTTCAGTAGGAAATGAATGGGCTTGGAGATGATTGCGACAGACAGGGTAGAGAAGTTGTAAAGTTCAACATGAACTAAAACATTGTTGGTTCTGGTCTCTTCATTGGATTTGTAGAAAATATAGAATACGTAAGTCTTATTATTGAATAGATTGTGCAACCGTGGCGGGGTATGTGTTCTCCCAAGTCCTGTTTTTTACTTGCTGTATTTCTCACATTTCTGCATTTTTGCTAACTGTAATATATTTTCACATGTGAAATGATATTGGCAATGTTGAAACTGCACCTAATGCTGCCAATATGTTGTTTCAGGATCAAAGGAGCAGCTTGGCTTCCAGTCTGCCTGGTGCTGCCAGTTCTCATCACCAGAACATCCTCAGCCACCTCCCTCTTCACTCCCAGCAGCAGACCCACAGTTTGCTCCCCGTCGTTCCTGTTGGAGGGCCCCAGATGTTACACTCCCCGCCTTCCTCCAGCACTGATGTCACCCTCTCCTCGGTGCCAAGCCCCCAAAGCAGCGAAGACCAGCGTTGCAACAGCAGGGAGGGATCTGTCCACGGGCTCGAGATGGGAGGAGAGGACATCAGAGGCCAGAACCAGCTGTCCTCCCATCAGGCCACTCAGGAGAAAAGCCTTGACCCCATCAGGGACAGCAGACAGGAGGAGTACGTCCAGACCTGCTTGAAAGCCATCGCCTCGTTGAAGATTACTACAGAGGACCCTCACTGAAACCCCCACCCCCCCGTTTTCTGTCTCCTTGGTTTGATTCAGGAACGGATGCCCCCCTGCTACACCTGCAACCTTGTCGTCCTCAGCCCTTTAGGCACATAACCTCATCTTTATCCCCTTAGAGGCAATATAATAATACTTCCTCTGGTCTTGCACATGCTCCAGACAGCTCCTTTTAATTCTGAGTGGAGATCAAACCTTCACAGTGAAAGAGAAACCCACCCTGTCTGATGTGCTCTTCTCTTCAGAGAATGATTGGACGAGCAGCAGGATGTCGTGCAAGGTGGGGAGAATCATTATTGGGTGCAGGTGCAATATGGAAAGATATTATGCTAATATGCCTTTGTTTGACATAGTAGTTTGCGTACAATTGCACATAAATTATATTTATGGATTCTGTACAAATGTCCTTAACATATAGTTCTTCTTAGATGCATACAAACAGTGTATTTTACTGTATGTGTACTTTGAAAATAGACTGTTGTTTAATGTAATCATATCAAGGTGTGATGCAGTAGTGCAGTAAATAAAGACTATTTATAAGGGGAAAAGTGTGTGTATTATGAAACAGTCTGACCAAATTTTAAGTAGATGCTTCTTGTGCAGTTTGGTGCTTCTGATCAAGCGGCAAGGGTCTGTGCCTTTATTTTGCTTTTCATCATTTTGCTATCGGAAGGTTGTTGTTGAATAAGGAAAAATGTCGAGGTTCTCTTTATTCAGAAGTATCGGCATTGTCAGAGAGTTCGCTCAACAGAAAGCTTTATCTTTTGTGTTCCGTCAGTTCTTCTGACAGATGAATGCAGCTTTATGTGAAACAATCTTAAAAAAATGTTTCTTATGTTGCATTTTTCTTAATGTTGTGGTTTTTATCTTGGTAAAAATGCATGGGATTTGCTATTGCACAAAAATAGAGGACGTTAATATGTAATTATGAATACTATAAGATGTATTTATATATTAGAACGTGAGCACTTATTGATACTGGTAAATATTTACTACTATTTATATGGTATATCTGTAATTATGCAGCAGTGATGCAGTTATGCAGTGAGCCACGCTGGCATTGCTTTTGATCTCATGTCTTTGCTATGATTAAACGGCTTTTTTTCCTCTCTTATACGGATGACCATAAGCATTTTACGACTTTTGACAATGCACTTTCATCTTTTCATCTTTGACGTTTAACTGACTTGGTCAGTGAAAACGGGGGAGTAAAACATGTTATGTTCTCTTGTGGTTTTGAAACATTCCAGTCGTATTTTCACGTTTCTCATGTTGTGAAACATGTTGCACACAAATTCAAGGGGCTATGATGATCAGTCAATAGTGTGTTTTCTTGCATTTCAAGTATAACTGGATAAATCAATATCACTTACTGTAATTAATACTAAAGTAATGATGTTAACAGCCTGAGTTTGTTGACTATTACTGTGCTTCAGCTCAAAATGTAAGTAATCAATCACCAAATGCATTACTTCTTCTCTGTATATATATGTGTATTTTTATGATTTAAACTATTTTTGCAGTGTTGAATTCTGAAAACTTTTTATGCGGATTGTTTATATCTCTTTAAGAGGTAAAATGTCTGCAGTTGACGTAACGGAGGTTTAATGATGGTGAAAATAGCACAGTGTCGCTCGCTAGGACAGTGTCTCATCTTTTGAAGAAAAGAAAAAAAGTGTATTCACATCTTCAAGTGGTTATGTTACCAGTTTGAAAATGGATTTCAAAAATCAGAAAACACTTTGTTCACTCATGTTTACATAAAGTAATTTTTAAAGGTGCACTGCTTTAAATTTTGTGTTTCCCTTTATGAAGATGTACGTAGCTTTGGTTTCATGTCATTTTATTTGTCGTGATTAACGGTACAGAATGCTCATAAAATGTTAAGGGAAAGTGAAGCCTTCTATTTTCTTTTGCATACAGTATGTATTCAGATTGTGTTTGTGTTATGATTTTATTGTGTATACATATTTACTGACCTGCATTGTGCCTCTCATGTCTATGAAATTCCCTGTAAAACACACAGAGGACAAATCATTTTACCTCTCAGCTAAGATGTTTTGAGGAAAAGAACCTCAGTAGCCAATCCGTTGTTTAGCTATTTGCATCAAAACTGGTTAGTCAGGACGGAGTGCCTCTTTTATGCTATGGGGACTTTATTGTTTGGTGCTCTACTTTTACAGATTAAATTCAAAATTGTTTTAAAATAATATACTTCTAACCCAAGGATGTGTGTTGCAGCTTATTTCATGTTTTGAACTTTGTTATTCAAAATGGCTTCCACACCTTTCCTCTTGCATAACTCACAATTGCTCAAATTAGAGCACACAAGGAAGCGGGTTTCAGATGAAATCATTCACATTTTATCTTTAAAGGGGAGGGCGTGGTAAAGAAAAATCTCCAGAGTGAAGAATTGGAGAGACTCCTACCAGTGACATCCTCTGGTGAAAACTTATTACTGCAGTCACAACATGGAACAAGAAAAATAAATGAATGCTTCCAAAAATAGTTCTCACCTTGTGGATAATATTCAGCCATTTTAAGGTTGCATCAAATTCAGCAAAACTCCACGGTGCATCGGCGGCACATACACTGTACTGCACTGTAAGTAAATACTGCACGTGTTAAGCATATTTTAAGTGAGAAAATGACTGTGATCATAGAGCGCATTACCTTCTCTGGGTTGGGGTGGAGGTCTGTTCTAATTCTGGCCAATCAGAGAGACAGATCATTTCTTTTCTCTCCTGCTCAGTGACTAGGGTCTGTCAGGCCCATTTGTCAGAATAATTATATGGCTGTTAACAGCATCCCTGCTAGAAATTAGTACCGCATTGGTTTAAGGCAGCAGAGGCATCACATAAAATGGCTGCTGAAGATCTTAACAGGAAAAACCTCAAAATGATGAAGTATTTTTGATTGTGCTCATAGTACTGTATGTCTCATACTACTGTCTGTCACACTCTGAGGTAAATCCCTGCTTAGATTACAGTCAGAAGTGGACTATGGGTTGTTTTTGTAGGTGGGGGTTCCTGGACAGAGACAGATGCATACAGTACCTCTGTCCTCCCTCTCTGCTCAGTGTGAGCTGTGCTCCTCTGGTTTATTTTGAGGTGGTCTTATCACAGCTGTTGTATCTGTGGTGGCAGTCTGTCCGAGCCCCTCAGCACTCTTCCTTTTCCCACTCTGGCCCTTGGTCCTGGTAAGACCCCGTTTGCTCATTACCCTGCTTCTTAAGGGACATTTACACTTAAATATCATAAACATAATCTTAAATTCTGTGCTTGAGATGGTTTCCAAGCCTCAACTTATTCTTAAAAGGCACTAAAAACTGTTTGTTTGAATGGCTTTCTGAAGTTTGCTAAGCTTGTTGAAAACGAGAAGGAGTTAAATCAGTTGAGACAGATTGAAAGAGATTTTCCTTGTTTAAGAAAAAACAACACTTTTCTTTTTAATTTATTTCTGTTTCCTCGGACAGTGGAAAAAGCAATAATGCATTTTCCTACGGCCATTTTGTTGTGTTGAGTTTCCATTCGGATATCTGTCTCCTTTAAAAATATTGAATATTGATGGGGTCACTTATGTAATACGGATATTTTTTTATAGTTGTAAATGCAGCTTTTGTACACACAACCGCTGACATTGACATCAATAAGACAGATAAATATCTTGCCCATATTAAGAAGTTCCTAAAATAGCCTGGAACAGGTGCCATGTGCTCTGCTTGTGAAAGCTCAGACAGTGTGAAGGCTTTTATGCACGTAAACAGGCTCTGGCTGTGAGCCTGTACAACACAAGACAGACGCAAACAGGCACTAAGGCACCATATTACTTAATTTCAATCACTGGGGTACACTAACAAGCTTTGCTATCACTTTAACTGACTGGGGTTGAATTAACGTTTAGTCAAAAAGGGAACAATTTTTCTGAATTTGCCAGATTTAATAGTAAAGCATTATATGCTGTCAAGACCAAGAAAATACTGTATGTCTGTAGCAGCTGCAAGTCTAAAAAAGGATCTAATGTTTCTTACTGAGCTCCATCAGTACAGAATATACAGCTGTTTCAATTGCCTTGCTCAAAGGCACCATGGTGGTACCTGCTGAGGGAGGTGGTGATTAATCAGCTATTTTCTCTATCGATTAATCTGCTGATTAATCTTGATTAATCATTTGGTCTAAATAATGTCAGTCAAATAGCCAAAGATATTCAGTTTACTGCCATATATCATGTCGAAAATCAGTAAATGATCAGATCTGAGAAGCTGGAACCAGAAAATGTTTTGCAATTTTGCTTGAAAATTGACTTAAACAATTAAACATAATAGTTGCAGATTAGTTGGCCATCTTTCGACTAAGCGATTCATCGGTTAATCACTGCAGCTCTAATCTACAGGCTGTCTCAGTTTCAGGGTCCTGGTATTGTGCAGGCTCACTGTCACACTGTCATGACTTACTGGGACACTTAAATAGAACAGAGCCATCATTAATATTATTAGTTATTAATTAATACCTGTGCTTTTCGTACTATAACAAATCAAAACGTGTGCTGTGTAAAAGGCCTACTAAAGCACATTTATATATGCTGAAATTAGCATTATCTACCTGCAGTTTAACAGAAGTTGATTCTGTTGATTAAGTATTAATCTAAGCTAGCCTTCAAAAAGCAGGGATGAAGTGACCAAGAAACGTTAGTAACCATTTTGGGGACAACACTGATTTGATAGACACTGGTCTGTCGGACTCGGCTGTATTCATATTAGCATTCATATTGAAAATCAGTCAGAAGGATTCACAGTGGAGATAAGTGACTGTTATTCAGAAAATGTTCCTCCCCTGCATGCTTATTCGCAAAATGGAGTTCATGTGTCAAAACCGGTCACGGTGTATCATGAGAGACTAATGCCAGGATGAGGTAAATATCACTATTATTCCTCAGGTTCATTACAGAAACCAAATGTCTCCCTCTCAGTAATAGCTCAGAACAATGGAGGCTTGTCAGGAGAGCAGCCCTGCACCCATGGGTCCGGAGGCTTCGCCAGCCGAGGGTCAGCACATTGACCTGACAGAGGACCTGGCCCAGCAGCTGGAGGACATCATTAGCACCTACCAGGACGCCGAGATTCCCGCTGAGCCAGAGGACACAGAGGAGGTCACAGCCATCAAAGAGGCAGACACCCGCAAGGACCAGAAACTGGAGAAGAAGATGCTCAAAAATCTAGGTGTTTAGTTTGTTTTTTTTTCAAAATGTTTGATTGATTTTTAGCTGAGGTGGGTTTCATTCAGCTCAGTCAGCAAAAGTCCAAGTTGTACTGAAACTGATAGGTGTGTAAGCAGAGCTGTAATGCGTGTAAGTGCATCCATCTGGAACAGACGAGCAGGTAAAAGTAGTATTTCCACATCGCTATTATTGTTGGCTTCAGCTCACTCCGGTGCCAAAATGATTTTTCACTTCTCGTAATCCAGGACAGGTATTCCGAAGTTATTTCTCGATTTACACATGAGTGGGCGATAAATTGTGATTGGCATCGTGATAGAGAGGTAATTAAAATAAATTAAGCCTGACTTAACTGACGTGGGATGTTTAACTGCTTCTTTCTCTGTGGCTGTTCAGGGAAAGAAGCCATGCTGCTGATGCAAAGTCTGAACAAACTCAACACTCCAGAACAGAAACTGGAAGCCATCATCAAGAAGCACGCTGAGCTGGTGAGTGGATGAGTACAGAAAATTGGAAAGAGAAAAGAAGAAGTGGTATGTATCTTTACCCTTATGGGCATGTGGCGGGGCTTGTCTGTGGATTTTTGCAGTTGGAGGAGCATCGGAGTGATCAGAAGCAGCTGAAGGTTCTGCAGAAGAAATTGCTCCAAGTGATGAAGGAGAAGGACCAGCTGCAGAGCGAGCACAGCCGGGCGGTGTTGGCTCGCAGTAAACTGGAGGGGCTCTGCCGAGAGCTACAGAGGCACAACAAGACCTTAAAGGTACTTCAGCTCCTGTCATGTCTGCTCTTCATGTAGTAGTGGAAGTATATGTAGTATTATTTAAGAATAACTAAACAAACCAAATCTCTTAGAAGCATGGTATGTAAAGAGAGCTACTGAAACTGCTGTTTTTTTTATGGTGCCGGGTGTCGCAACCATATGTTACGGGAGGTGACATCAGCTTGCACCAAAGATCAACCATTAGTTCAAAGCGTAAACCGCCACACCCACAACTCATGTTACGAAGCCAAGTGTTGTTCAAACCAGCAAATGTAAAACCTAAGTGTGTTTTAAACTGACTTTTATAGCAACTATGACTCAACTATTATTTTGATAATCAATTTGTCATTTAACATCTGATTATAGCTTCTCAACTGTGAGGATTTCCTGCTTTTCTTTGACAAATGTGATAGTTAACGGAATATCTGTTTCGGACAAAATAAGAAACAATATCTTGGCTTTTGGAAAGTGTAAAAGGCATTTTTCATTATTTTTGTTAATTTTATCGACAAAATGATGAATCGAGAAAATAATCAGCAGATTCATCAATTATTGACAATAAACATTTGTTGCAGCTATAATCTTCCAATTTTCTCGCTTACAGAAATGATTCAACTTGGGTCCTTGTTTGTTGGTGTACTGCATAGTTACTGGACTTTTGATATGAAATTGACCAATCAGCTTTGATATAACTCTTAGCTCCCAGTATGGCTGCCTACTGGAGCAGTAGTTAATAAGCTGTGAAGCTGGCGATGCGAAACAACCAAACAGAGCACAATCAGGAATCAAGGGCAAGCTAAAGATGCTTTCAGCCCTACGATACTGTGCTAACTGCAAATGTATCATATACACAAGGTGGTTTTGAGCTTTAACATCCATCCCTGAAATGCAGGAAGAGACCCTGCAGAGGTGCAGAGAGGACGACCTGAAGAGGAAAGAGATCACCACCCATTTCCAGGGGACACTGAGTGACATTCAGGTCCAAATTGAGGAACACAGCAGCCGCAACACCAAGCTGTGCCAGGAGAACAGCGCCCTGGCAGAGAAACTGAAGGGGCTTATTTCACAATATGACCAGCGAGAGGCGGTATTGATCCTGCCACATACTGAGCCCACATACAGTAGTTTGACAGTGAATTTGTGCACCTCAATCTACATGCAAACCTCCCTGATACTAGCTGAACTATACTTATATAAACCCTCACACATCTGGGCCTCCGTGCCAATCTTGCACGCTTCACCGAGGTCTTGCATTTATTAGTTACAGTATTTCATTTTTATGTAGCCAAAGCCCCATGAGAAAAATGAAGCAGCTTTCTGTGTGAAAATGACTCGTAAATTCACCCGAATGTCTTCCAGAACCTGGAAAAGGTCTTCAAACACCGAGACCTAAAAGAAAAGCTGCTGGAAACCAAACTCACGCAGGCAAACATGATATTGAAGGAGGTAGAGGAGAAGCACAAGCTGGAAAAAGAGCTTGTGAGTTTTGTGTTTATTTAACATTTTATTTAACATAATTACAATTGTAACCCCCTAATGCTCATTTTCACGGAACATTTTACTATTCCACAGCTGCTAAAACAGGCGGCAGAGTATAAATTGAAAGTGAAGGTCATGAAGGAGCAAGAAAACGATATGAAGACCCAGGTACGGTAACAGGGCATCGTGGGCAACAAAAGGCTTGTTTTCTACCTCTCTGGAGGCACGTATAATGTTTTTCTCACCATTCGTCTGCAGCTTGATATGTACTCCAAGAAGTTTGATGAATTCCAAGGCACGGTATCAAAGAGTAACAGTGTCTACAGCGGCTTCAAACAGGACATGGACAAAGTAAGAACAGTTTCACACGACATTTGAAGTCAGCTTCATGATATTGGTTAAATTATTTAGTTTATCTGCAAATAAAAATATGATGAATACATGAATAAGTGTCAGAAGTCCCATGAGATTTACACTAACAGTTAAAAGGCTGTATAGTCCGGCACTCTGTTGTGGCAGCTATTTTTAGAAGTGGCTTTGATTGTGTAACGTGATTGGGTTTTTTTTGTGTGGTGTAGATGGCCAAGAAAATGAAAAAGCTGGATAAAGAGTGCCAGTCATGGAAGACTCGCTTTGATAGCTGCAACAAGAGTCTCGTTGACATGGTGGCAGATGTAAGAAACATTTTCTTCAGTCATTTATAGGCCAATACAAGGATTTGGTTCTTTGCCATAAATGTAAGACGTCTTTTACCATAAGAGACAAGGAAAGACTTACCAATATGTTCCGTGCATTTTTCTTTTACAGAAAGCAATCAAGGAAAAGGAGTTTGAGCTCATCACCGTCAAGAACCAGAAGCTTGAGAATCTGTGCAGAGCTTTGCAAGACGAGAGGAAGAGTCTTTATGAAAAGGTGCAGGGAGCTGGAAGTCAACCCAACAGCAACACTACTGAACCAACAGATAAGGAGGGCCCTGAGGTGCTGGAGGCCCCTCAAGTCCCTAAAGATGGTCACCCCGTCCAGAATACTGCGGCCCCTGCCTCTGGTGCCCCCGCCAAGACACCGACACCCGAAACTCCACTGATCCAGGAGCTGGCTAAACTGAAAACTGAGCAGGCCCGTCTGAAGGAGATTGCCGGTTCTTTCACAATCTCTCACATTATACCCACAGAAACAATCGTTAGCCAGTCACAAGGACTCTCTGAGGACGTCCGGGATCCAGAGGAGAACCACATAGAAGAGAGCAACGGCGGACACCTCCAGGAAGTCGCAGAGGGCGGATACCAAAAACAGAGAGATTTGGAAATGGAGTCAGTTGATTAATTGCTGCAACTACTGTGGAAAATACATCTGGTTCATGTGAGATTCATAGCAATAAAAAGGAAAATGCTGGCTTTGTGTTCAGTGTCTGATCCTGACATGTCAAGATTTAGGAGAGTGTGTAGCGGCTTTTATTTTTATTATGCATTTCCAACGTGTGACGCTAAAACATGACCATTTTCACATTGCTGGATCAAAACAAGCTACAAGACATATAGGGGAACTCGAGCAATTTAGTACTGCAGTTCCAAAAGGTTGGGGGACTAACAAGAGATAGAGTAAAAATTGAAGTAGCAAAAGATGTCTTTTTTGGAGGTGAACCTCCATAAAGACTGGAACCTTCATTTCCATTAATACAACCAATAGTTTGTTTTTGTTAGACCCTCCCAATCTGGTAAAAGCCCCTCATTCAACCTTGACACCCCAGTTTTTAACAGGCGTGTTTCTCAGATGGAAACTATGTTTATAATGAAAGGCACTTTCTCAGAATTTTCAAACATCCAGACAACAATACCCTTGGTCGTTCAGATTTTTAAATGCTATACTGTATACCATATCTAATTGAGGGTTGGTTTTGTTCATGCTTTTGTTCTATTGTAGGTTTACCCAGAAAGCTTCAAAGCAGCCAACAAAAGCTGCCCTACATACATAGTGCTGATTGAATGGGAAGACCATAAGTTGTGTTGAAAATCAGTGGTATGCATGAGAAGTGGGATTCCCTGAAGCGTAAATATCCATGTCCCTGCGAAAAGGAGGATGGAAATCTCTCATGGTGACTGTGAAAATGTCTGTGTGACTCCTGCACACGGTCAGCATCACGTGATGACTACTGCAGCATGGTTAAAACATTATAAATAGTTCGATATGTTTAAATAGTTGCACCAGGCGGCAAACCTTAGTGAGAAATAAAAACGTGCACTTTTTGCTCATGGAAATGATATAATGATTAAATTTGGTGGTGGACTATATAAAGATGGGAATTTTCCTGTGACAGATATGTGATTAGGAAACTGTTTGCCTCACATAACAAAGATCCACTGACCCGTTAATTGAGGGCAGAGGGGTGTGGGGGCTTGGAGAGGGCATGTGGATGTGGGGGTGAAGTAGGCAATTCTGTTTAGGAACTCACTGCACAGGACAATGCGTTTATAACTAACGGGCAATAGATTGAAGAAGGGGTGGGGTCCAAATAGATACAACAACCAAGACACTTAACAGCTTTTCTGTCACGGGATTTTCCTCTCTGTCTTTTTCAGGAAGAAGTCTTCAGCTGCCAGTCAGATAGAAACATTTGAGGTTAATTGGTGAAAAATGCCGGAGGAGGAAGAACGAGAGAAATTAGCCAAAGTCATCAGACAGTGGAACAACAACAGACTGGACTTATTTGAAATAAGCCAACCTGATGAGGTGAGTCGGCTGCAGACATCAGACAGGGTTCATCATATACCATATCAATTCTGTTTACGTTTTGGTTTACCTTTATTCACTGTCAAGTGGTGTAAGAGAAGGCCCACAGGCCACATTGAGAAAGTCTTTCAGGGACACGCTGAAAGCTTTTTAAATTCCTAAATCCAATTCAGCATATTATGAATGGGAAGACTGGCCTCTTCATTCTCAAAGGGTATTCAGCAATATAATATAAACAATAGAAAAACCAAAGAGTTTTCTGTTTTCTGGCAGAACTTGGAGTTTCATGGTGTGATGCGCTTCTACCTTGAGGATCATGTCGGAGGAAATGTGGCCACAAAGTGCGTGCGTGTTTGCAGCAACTCTTCAACTCACGAGGTTATCGAAACGCTTTCAGAGAAATTCAGGCCCGATATGAAAATGCTGACCACTAGTTATTCCCTGTATGAGATCCACGCCAATAAAGGTAATCCCTCGACTCAGGTGACTCAGTGAAAACAAATCTGGCTGCTTCTTTGTCTCTTTGGTACATAAAATGATACATAAAATGAATATTTTTATTTTTTATATATATTTTTTGAACTGGTGTAGTTCAGTTGATTTAAGAACATGCTCTAAAAATATTTCTGTGGTTTGTGCGTGGAATAAGAACGTAAACTGGATCTGGATGAGCGACCTGTGGTCGTGCAATTAAACTGGAACACAGACAACAGAGAAGGACGCTTTGTGTTCAAGAAAGACAAGGAGATTGTGAAGGTACCACTCAGACCATTTATTTAGTCTGCACTCTCTTCACTCACTCATAATCTCATATCTATGTTATTTTTATGTGTATTGAACAATAAAGGAAAACTGCCATGAGAAAGAAAGAGGAGGCGTGATCCAAAGCTTTAAGAGGACACTGTCAAGAAAAGACAAGAAGAAAGAGAAGAACAAAACAAAAGCAACTGGCGAGGTTTCAGAGGATGAGAATGGGTAAAACATTTCTTTGTTCACTACAATTTATATTTTCCAGACTTCTAGCTCCAGGCCTGCCTAACCGTCAGAATAACATCCACCCCTTTTAAACAAATATCCAGGTCAACTGGAAAGCCACTGAACAACAGCAGCATTTGTGTGTCTAACCATGAGACAAAAAAGCAACAGAGGCAGGCTGCCCCGGGTAAGAAATCTGCACGTTGTAAAAATAGAGATGATAATGAACAGCACAGTTCATTGAATAACAGTGAATTAGCAACAACATGTACTTTCCATGCATTCAGTGCAGGCATATTTAAGTTCCAATCAATAAGGGCTATGTTATGTTATCCAAAGACGGATGGCTGATGACTTCTCTAAAATACAGGAGTAACGCACACAGGAAGTCTTCATCCCAGCCTTTCTGATCAACCTGGGTTACCAATTGGAATTCAATTCTGTGAAAACTGTGAGTATGAAATAAAACATTTATCTCCCACAGTGTTATTTTCTAGGTTGATACTTGTCTGTTGTAAGCTCACTGCCTTCCTTCTCATGATGTCCTCCTGCCCCCTGCTGGTATCTTTTACATTTCAGCTGTGGACGCCTTCCTGTCTGCAGTTATAAATTACACCAACAGCTCCACAGTTCATTTCAAGCTCTCACCTGCGTTCATCCTCTATGCTGTGGGACGCTCTGCTCTGCAACGCCATTACAAGCGAGCCTCTCCACCCTCAGGGCAGACACACAGCGTAACCTGGATTGCAAACAAAATGGTGGCCGTGACAGGAAAGGTCATCCAGGCAAGTCCAGGAAACCTACTTTTGTTACATTTTTTACACATTGAATAAATGACACGGTATAAGCAAACTGAGAAACCAAAGTCACGTCTGCCAGGTGTTCTGTGAGTTTACATGACACTGATGCTATATTTGCCTTGCAGAGGCAGCAGGCCATCGCCGGCGCGCTCGCCTTCTGGATGGCAAACTCCTCTGAGCTGCTAAACTTCCTCAAGCATGACAAAGACCTCAGCTCACTCACGCGGCAAAGTCAGCTGGGTCTGTCCCACCTGGTGCATAAAGCTTACAGGTAGAGGGGACAGACGTGAACATAGAGATTCAATGATATTGAATCCAAACTGAAACTGCTGCAGAGATCATTCAAGCCGTAGCCCTCTTAGAGGCACTACAAGTCTCTGGCCACCAAAACAAAGCACTTTAAATAGGATCCCAACTATACAATACAAGCACTTCAGTATTGTGGTTCTACAACATGCAATTCGTCTTCCTACTTAGTAAATATTGTCTGCAGACATCGTTGGTGTATATATTTCCTACTGTATTTGGAGGAAGGTATGCAACAACAGAAATGCCAAAGATGTTTAAAGGCTATTATAAAATGATTATGTTATGTGTTTACATCAAAATAAAATGAATAGACTTATGTAGCATATTACCTAAAGGGACCCAGACAGAAAATTGTTAATAATGCATGTTATCCATAATGTACAATGTAAAGTTTTAGTATTTATATGTGTTTTATTTCCCCAAGTTGCCTGCTACAGTGTCTACAGGATGAGTTAAGAAAACACTTGCCAACGTTTTTGATTGATCCTGAGCAACATGGCCCACTGCCAGCTGGTATATTTAAATGATTTTTATTTATAAATACTACAGCAATAATTATCTCACTCAGTACACCACGAAATTTAGGACTCTTGGAAGAGCTGTGATCAAATACTATAAGCGTTTGTTTTGCCTGTTGCAGAGATGGTGCTTAACACCTTGATGAACACCATGTCTCTTTTACGCCGCTGTCGGGTCAACCCTGCCCTCACCATCCAGCTCTTCTCCCAACTCTTCCACTTCATCAGTGCCTGGCTCTTCAACCAGCTGGTGAGCCCAGAGGCCCACAATCCAGGCCTGCGCTCCCACTACTGGGGAGCAGCTCTCCGCCAGAGGCTCACGGCCATCGAAGGCTGGGCGGAGAGGCAGGGCCTGGAGTTGGCTGCTGACTGCCACCTCGGACACATTATCCAGGTCGGTCCCTCCCTGCGCTACATGTCTGAATATTGGTAAAGACCAGGCTTAGACAGGGATTTTATGAAAAATTTGATCCGTCTCTTCTACCACCAATATGATAGAAGTTTAAAAACTGCAGTAAGACCTCAATCAAATGCAATGTTCTACATGTATTTTATGAGCTTCTGTGTAAGATAATACATCTCTGACCATGTTTATGCTTTGCAGTTTTAATCTCAGCTTTTATTTACGTGTCAGAGCGCATATTTCACACGGTAGAAGGTGCTCAGATAGCATTGCCTGGCTGTTTCTAGGCAACCATGCTCCTGACCATGAATAAGTACTCAACGCAAGACGCGAAGGACATCCAGGATGCCTGTTTCAAGTTGAACTCACTGCAGCTGCAGATGCTGCTAGCCAGCTACCTCTATGCAACCAATGAGCCTCACATCCCCCCTGTGAGTACTTTTCATCTATTCTTCCAGTCCTCTCATGCTTGTGTTGCTTTCCCATTTTCAAAATAAAACTCTATTGCAGCTTTTGGGATAAATCCCTGCAAGAGAATTTTATATCAAGGGGAATCACCTGCGGGATTGAAAGTACTAATAAGAGCTCAGATCAGAGCTTTTTTTTATGTGAATAGAGACTATATACAGAGTTGATATTTGGGGTATTTGGAATTGATGACCAACACAAACATATACGCTTAAGATTTGCAACGAGTGTGGTTAAATGTAGCAGCATCCTCAGCCACAGAACGGGAGCTCAGCAGTATAGATTTAATAATATGAATAATTAACAATGATGAATATGATCATGAATAATATATGCAGAATAGTTAAGCGAGTTGTCAGATAAACCCATTGCTTTGAGTGAAATATTTGCTAATATCTTGCTGAATATGAGGTGTGTGAAAAAATGTGAACGTGACAAAAGCCATGTCGAGTTTCCCATTAAGTAAATATTTCAGGGGAGTCATTTAGTGGATGGGCTGTGTGCAAGATAACAGTCATATACAATTTTGCCCTCTTGTAGAGCCTCGGTTTACCATCAGAAAAAGGAGGATTGTTCCACTAGGAACGTCTCCTATACCAAAACAGTGAGAAAGTCAAAAACGAGTAAATGGGAGTTATTCTTAATCCTATGAATTGAAAACTAGATGTGAGTGAAGAAAAAC
>JAVQJF010057282.1:0-15862 GCA_036023855.1 Gadopsis marmoratus
TGTCTTGTTCTTTCCCAGATTTATTCTTCTTTTCTGGCACTCCTGTGACTCCATAGATAAAAATGGCAAAAACTCACTGGTGCCAGTTTCTCAAATGTGAATATTATTTTTGGGTTTTATTTGTCTTTTATAATGATACTAAATATTTTTTTTAAGTGTTGAACTAATGGATGGACAAAACAATAATTTAGGGCTGCAGCTAACAAGCATTGTCATGATTAAATCATCAACTCTGTTCATCGATTCTTTTTCTTGATTTAATGGTTTGGTCCATAATAAGACTGAAAAAAAGTTAGCCATCACTATTTCCCAGAGCCCAAGTTCACATATTCAAACTAAAACCCAAAGATTTACAATTTATAACCACGTAACCCTGGTTGTTTCTCCTCAAATGTGAATATTTTTGGTTTTCTTAGCCATAACAACTGAAACTGTAAGTTTTCGGCCCGTGGCCTTCAAAGCAAAGTTAACGCAGATCTTTGGCCGTCTGCTGCTGAAGCAGTCTGGAGCTAAATGTGGCCGAGCAGGCAGCACGTGCTCCTGTCCTGCTGCAGCTGCAGGTCCTCCATTATTCATCCAGGCTGCAGGGAATCATCATGTTTCAGCCGAGCTCGCTCTGAGGTTGTACTTCACTGGCTGTGTTCATGTTGCTGACCCGACACTGACTCCACGCTGTCCCACCGTCCTCAAACACGCCACTGAACACTGAACGCTGCATGATGCTTGTCTCTGATATCAGAAATAGCATCACTGATTCTAACACATCAGTGATTACAAGACAATAGTGTCAATGTGTCGGGTAAAAAAAGTACAGTTCATATACAACAGTGAGCACTGACAGGTGAAGTGAAGAACACTGATTATCTGGTTACCATGGCGCCTGTTCACTTGCTGCCTCGTATATCCCCCCAAGCAAGTGAACATTTTGTCCCCCAAGTTGACGTGTTGAAGCAGGAAGGATGTGAGCGACTTTGACAAGGAACCAGACTGTGACGGCTGGACGACTGGGTCAGAGCATCTCCAGCACTGCAGCTCTGGTGGGCTGTTCCCGGGCTGCAGGGGGCAGCACCTACCAGAAGTGGTCCAAGGAAGGAGAACCCTGTTGTTCTAATAATCCTGTTCCCGTCGCCCTCTCTGCGCTCTCTGCGGTTCCGCTCCAGCAGCGTCACTTTAAAGCTCCTGTATGTAGAAACGCTCAGTTTGCAGGTGAACCTCATGTACTGAACAAGGATCTATTACAGGGCTGTTGTATTAGACCCCCCCCCCCCTTTACTTGCTAAGTTGGAATCATGATTATAACATTTGATCCCACAGAATAATATTTCTGTTTGACTCAACTTCAGACCAAACACATAATCTAGTCTGTCCTGAGGCTTTTTATTAGCTTCTGATTTTATTATCTCTGAACTCTCTTTGAACCAAATCACACACATTCAGGCTTTTTTCTACGTGATCTCCTTTTTGGTAACTAATGTAATAATTTTCACTTCCGTGCACTGAGCCTGAGCCCTGAAACCTCCCACTTTCAAAACCTCTGTGTTGGACTTTAGTCTGCGCTTCGTGAACCTAATGAACCTTTAGCTTTCTTTATCAAACGTTCTTGGTAAAAAAAAAAAAAATCAAAAGTACATTTACCTGAACTCTTAACACCCCAGAAAAACCTGAGACCTTCAGACTTACTTCACTAAAACAAGGCTGCGTCTGTTCCTGCTGAGTGATATTAACAGATTGAAACGAGTTTTAATCAGTCGTAATATTCCTGCGGTGCCCAATAATGAACTGTACCAGTGAGTTTATAGTAACTTCATAGTATTTTTACTATGATACTACTACTACTAAGTGTGATTTTCATTAGCGATCACTCTTCTGGCTATTTGATTAATCATTTTATCATTTTGTCTATAAAATGTCAGACAACGGTCGAATATTTTCAGTGATTTTAAAAATGGCAAAGAAAACAAGCAAATCCTGGCCGTGAAGCAGCAACTGTTAAAACACAAGAAACGGAAGCAATTAATCAGTTAACCTTTTGAGTTAAAGACTAATAGTTTATTGTTCTCCTATAATATTCCCACAGAAAGTTCTCGTGCTGATACTCGTGACTTTATCCTCACAGTGCGTCTTCAGACGTTTCTTTTAGACGTAAATGTTCCCCAGCAGCCTGATAATAATACCTGTTATAAGTCTTGACTCTGTGTCGGAGGCCGGTTCTTGAGTCGCTGCTTGTCGGTGAAACCTGAGCGTCGCGGCGAGGCGACACGCCCTCCGTGATCATGTGAAGTAAAGGTCACTTTCTGATATCTGAGCAAACAGTCGGCGCTCAACAACACTTTCACTCCTCGCAGGTTTAACTTCTGAGTTAATCCCCCAAACGCACACTGTGATATACCAGCAGTGGACGTGGCGACGCTCATTCTGGGAAGTGGCTCCCGCCGTGTAAACAGTGCCGCTGTCAGAACCGACTGAACCAGTTAAACTGCGTCGCTTCTCTCGTGTTTACCTCCTTTACATTCTCTGCTTGTCGGCGTGCAAAACGTGATCAGGTGGAATGTAACTAAGTATGTTTACTCGACTTGAGGTGTTTGTACCACCAGATTATTCTTTTCAGCTTTTTTTTTATGTTTCATTATTCTGCTCAGATTTATTTTTAATAATGTTCCAGGTTTGGACGAAAACAAAAGCACCGTGAAGAAAATGCAGAAAAGATACAAAACAATAAAAAATGAGCTCCAAACAGTAAAATCCTGTTTGTACATGAACACATGAGGAATAATAATCTAATATTAAACAGGGGACATTTCTCTCACTTGGAATACTTTTAAGTACATTTTTCTGATTATACTTATTCAGTCAGCAGGACTTTTACTTGTAACAGAGTATTTTTAGAGTGTGGTATTAGTACTTTTACTGTGGACCAGTATCGGAATACTTCCTCCACCACTTGGTCTGTGTGCTTTCACCTCCTCGTCATATTAAACTCTCATGTTACTGTTTTCCTGCATCATGATTTTGTGTTTCTGTGTGTCGCACGCCGTCTGACCGCGCGTCTGTCCGTCCGTCTCTGCTCTGTGCAGGTGGTACTATGGGAACATAAACCGTGTGAAAGCTGAGAAGCTGCTGCTGGCCTCCCAAAACAAAGATGGCTCCTTCCTGGTTCGCATCAGTGAGAGTCACAGTGACGAGTACACGATCTCCGGTAAGCGCCACCAACCGTGACCTCTGACCCTCTTTGTGTCTTCAGAACAGGATTCAGACTCTGACTTATTTAGTCCTTTCTGCTTTTTCTTTTGTTGTAGCTTGTTGACTTAAACAGGCAGAGACCCCCTAATTAACAACCAGGACCCCCGAAGACGGCAAAATGTAATTTTGAGCGGGTCCTATGATTTACTATTTATCTGTACAGTAAATGTACAGTAAATATACAGTAAATGTACAGTAAATGTACATTCTTTCTTGTCTCTCATCTTGCTGTGGTTTTGTTTTGGAGGCTCACGTCGAGGAGCAATTTGATATCTTTTGAGGTTGCTTAGAAACTGCGTCGCCTTTTACATAGTTTGTCCACCAGAGAGCGCAGTACAACCCTGATAAACAAATGTGAGGACCCTTATCAAAAACCCGTGTTGTTTTTATGTTTCAGTCTTAAAAAAGAAACAGCTAAATGCAACTCGTCACACTGACAAACCAAAGGTTTCCAGGTTGATTGTGGAGTTGTTTTTTGTCTCGTGTCAAATGTGGTTTTGCTCACACAAACGCATGATGGAGACTTTGCACTGCACCAGGAAGGAAGGCAGAGCGTCCCCTTAAATCACGGGACGTACAACACTTGATCCCGGCTGAAAGAACGAGCTCAGGAAATATAAGCGTGTTACTAAAAGGTGGGCCCGGACCATTTCTGTTTTCTGTTTATCTTCCTGAAATTAAATTGGAGCTCGAAAGCAGAAGAAATCAATAAAAGCCGAACAAGCGCTGCAGCCAGCCAGAGTGTTTCACCGTCAGTCGCAGAGGCCTCCGTCGTCATCAGACCTCAGTCAGCTCTCTAACAGGCCTCCTGTTGTCTCTCTCTGTCCTCTGGCTTCAACATCTTCTGTGTCTGCATCTTTTCTCTCCATCGACCCCCCCCCCACCCTTCATTTCAAGGTCCTTCACGGGTGGGGGGGCTGTGCTAGTCCTGCTGAAATATGCATCATCAGTACTCTGAGCCTGAAACGCTCAGTTACTGTGTGTACAGTTATTGTATTCCACACGCTTCTGCCTGGTTTGCTGTCTTTAACACCCACGAACGCATAAAGACGACCGTTTTTCAGAGCGTAATAATTTAATGTGTTCACAATTCACGTCTCCGTCTAGCGTTGGATGTTGTAGTCGGCGGCTTTTTGTGGAAGAATATTGATTACTGGGAGTGACAAAGTTAGATATGTTCCAATTTGACACATAGTGGCTTTAAAAATATATAAAGACAAGATGAAATAATGAAACGCATTACTGTGCTTTATGTCTCAGCACTTTGAATTACACTGGTATTGAAAGATTCTGTATAAATACTGTAAGTACATTTACTCAAGTACCTCAAAACTGAGATATTTAGATTTTCTCGGTTGTATAATCACTTTGACCACATCAGTGCTTACTGAGTAGCCATGAACGGTGTTATTCTGCATATCTGAAGTCTTTTCTGCTGCACCTCGTTCAAACAGAGGAAACAAGTCTTTGATAATCTCCCGATAAACCCAGAGTGAAATAATCAGATACAGGAGCTGGAATAATGAGGCTCGGTCAGTTTATTTAGGATTAGTCAGGATGTGACAGGCTGTGTACTTTAACAGCAGCCCACCACCTCCTCCTCTTGCAGCCCGGAGCGAGGGGAAGGTGTACCACTTCCGGATCCAGCGCTCCACCATCGGCGCGTACTTCGTGTCGGATCAGCTCTCCTTCGCGACGCTGGGAGAGCTGATCTCCTTCTACCAGAAGAAGACCCGCAACCTGGGGGTGCCGCTGGAGGAGCCCTGCGCCCAGCAGGTAGGACGCAAACCATGTTCCTACTTCATGAGGACCCCTGTCGACATTCCTTCGCCCCTAAACCAGTCAAAGTTTTTATATTACCAATGTGACAAATGACAAATGAATGCCTCAGCAGTTTTATCTTCTTGCAGCTCGTTTTGGTTTTATGGCCCACAACTTTGTCTGTTTTGGTTCAGTCTCAGCAGCAGGCAGCTGAAAGGTGTGATGAAACCTGCTGAGCGCCACCTGCCCAGCACACAGAGACCGTTAGGGACTAGCTGGTGAATATATATATATATATATAAAACATTTCCCCTGGGGGATGATAGAGTTATAATAAAGTTAAAGCTAAAGAGCCAGATATTTCGCTCAGCAGTTTGGTGGAGCTCACAGAGCTAAAAGAAGAGCGAATAGTGGACTTTTAAATTGCTCCAAATGAATGCTAATGTTGCTACAGGTCATAACACTGATGCCGAGGATTCGAGGCAGCAACAGCTCCAGCTGTTGAGCGTCTTTTGTCTTTGCAGCCAGAATCTGGAACAAAAAGTGCAACAAAGAGCCTGATTTCATCTTTCTGGCAGGAATTTGATGAGCGCTTCATCTGCATAAATTAATACCAAGAGGCAAACATGTTTGCAGTGCAATTAAGCGAGCGAATGAAATATCTGGAACGGTTTTAGAATGAAATCACGTGGCAGCCCTGCGATTTTCTCGCGCTCTAAAAACCCCCCGCGAGCTGCAGCCTCTGTTCACGCATCATCAGCTCGAGGTCTCTCAGACTTTTCACTCCAAAATGAGGAGCCTCCTATTTAAACGGCAGCACAGCAGCTCTGGACGTCGTTTAGGGCGAGGCAGAAACGCACATCACTACATTTACACTTGGAGGTTTTCTTTTTAAATTAGCAGTATTGAGTGTAATTGCATGCGTTCGTTTTGCATTCTTTGACTCTGCTGCAGCTGAGTTGGATTCAAGAAGGATGTTTTAATCTCAGTGACCCTGAAACCTCCTGAACTCTGTCACAGCTCACTGCTGGCTGTTGTTTTAAATGTAGTTAAATGTTTTACCAGCTGAAGCGTCGATGAAAACCGATACAGCAGCTCTGTTTGAATGTAAAGGACGTCAGATTCTGCTGTTGGCGTTTAGCTTCTAAAAGCAGATTTATCCTGCTGGTTTAAACGCCTCATTAACTGCCCGACTGACTGTGTGGGAGCCCACGTGGTGAGATTATGTGACGTTATAATTATAAATGAAGGCAAGAGAGCAAGATCGAGCTGCAAGAAAACCTAAACCTGGAGTCATTAATTAATTAATATTTAATTGAATGCGTCTAAGCCAGTGAAAGTACATTAAAGCAACAATGCAGTGCTGCTTTGTTATGACGTTATTAATCATTTCATGTTGAAAGCACTTGATCGTTAATGACAATTTGTCATAGAAAGTTTGAATTGAGGTGCCAGAATATGTAATCTAATGAGTCCACAATCAACAGCATATTTTCGAGCCTCGACTCCTCCTCTGATCTATTACAAACATTTCATCAAACGCTGGTTTCCTGCCTTTTAATTAGGATGTAAATTGTGCGACTGAGCAACTCGCATGTTCTCACACCGTCCAAACATGGTTCTGGGCCTCAGCTGCTTGTACTGCGGCGAGTCGGGAGTCATTTTAAAACCATATTTAAGATGCACGAGTTGCTCACTGTGTTTGCCAGCGTCGCCTGTCCACTTGTGTTTAAAGCTGTCGTCTCTGTGCAGCGGGAGCTGTTCGACATGGAGCCGTGGGAGAGACCTCGGGAGGAGTTCAGACTCCACAAGAAGCTGGGAGAGGGACACTTTGGAGAGGTGTGGGAGGCTCTGTGGACCACGGAGAACAGGAAAGTGGCCATAAAGACGCTGAAACAAGGTACGGCTGCAGGACGACGCTGTGAAGAGTAGAAGTGACGTGTGTTTGAGGTTCCTCTGGGGATTACAAGGAACTCTGAATGAGAACTCATTGTGTGCACCCATTAAGAGAGAAGAGAGCCCAGGGCTGACTTCTGTTATGATTTGGCGATATATAAAATACAAATGACTTTAATTGCTCGAGGCCTAACAAACGTGTTAACTGCATTTCCTTCCTCATAGAAACAATTGCAAAGCAACAAGATTTCTATTTTATAGTTAGGATTCTTGACATTTGCAGTTGTCGTTCCTTTTCTCTGACTAAGCACCAACATACCAAAGAGGGCTTCTCGTATATGAAAACCTGCTGGGCAACAAACCTGTTTCTGATTCTGGTTTGTTGGCCTGCAGTCTTCTTATGTGCACGGCTTCTTCTCTTGACACAATTACACCGCCTGTAGATCCGTGGGACTGTGTGAAGCCACTGACAGGAATGTGCGTCGCGTCAGCCGTGTGCACGAAACACTGCTCCAGAGCACTACTAGTGGTCAAAACCTCCGCAGGGAGCCTTTAAATCGCAGAAATGACAAATTTAACAGCCCCTGAATGATTTGTTTTTGCCTCCGGTGTAACTTGTCACCTCGGTGCAGTGGTGCACAGGTGTACTGCAGGACCCCACGTGGCATCACTGTTGGGTGTAGTTACAGGTGCAACAACACACACTTCTGGCCGATGCCGAGACGGAAGGGGCTTAAAACCTTCAACCAGAGAACAGATTCCTGAAAGAGATGACTGGTTTCCTCCAGTGTATCAGAGTGAAACAGCAGCTCTTCAGCCTGGTGTTTAATACAACACCACAAGCGGCTGCACTGGCGTGTTCCTGTCGCTACAGACGTCCAGCTGGTGCTGAAACACTTGTGGGTTGTTTCTATTTAAATAAAGCAGGCTTTTACAGCCACCCTGACACTTGCAAAAGGTAACAGAAGAAGAACTGGCCAAGTGCAGCACAATACGTGATATAAAGTGTCCTACCTGGGACACGTGCTTCGGGCGTTTCTGCTTGGCCGATGCAGGAAGTCCATTCAGGAGGCTGAAACTAAATATGGACGAAAAACACGAGGAGTGTGATGGAGAGCAGCGAGTGTTGCACGTTAATGGACAGAGAAAGAAAGGTGGAGGTGATTAAAAGAGAGAGAAGACGGACGTGGCTGTAAAGATGAGCGTGACACGAAAGCAGCAAAAAGACGACGAAGACGATTGAATGAGGTATAAATTCACCAATAACTTCTGTTCCTCCTCCTCCAGAGGACACGAAGCAGGACGAGTTCGTGAAGGAGGTCCAGGCGTTGAAGAACCTCCATCACCCGAAGCTGATCCAGCTGTTGGCCATGTGCTCCAGGGGAGAGCCGGTCTACATCGTGACCGAGCTCATGACCAAAGGAAGCCTCAAGTCCTACCTGGCCTGTGAGCGCTGAAACACACACACACACACACACACACACAGGAATGACAAATATGAGTCAAGACTCCCTGTGATTAAAGCCTTTTGTGAAACGTCAGGACAATCTTTCTCTGCCAGAGAACAGATTATAATTCCACTTGCCCTGGATTTAAGGAGGGAGGGGGGGCGGGGGGGTAGCTGAATACTGTTTCAGAGGGAGGATTTCTAAAAACACAAACTTTCTGCGGGGCTGAAATTCTCAACCCTTCCTTACAGTAACAGCGGAGTCTCCTCGTTTAGAAACAGGAAATAAACCAATCGAAACACGTGTTGACGAACCACATTTTGTGTGTGTGTGTGTGTGTGTGTGTGTGTGCGTTACTCTACTTATCTGCCTTCAGCACAGAATTAGCTTCAAGGTTGCAGCAACACCTTCTACTTCACTGAAACGCGTCACTCTTACAGTTGTTACTCAGTTTACGTGCAGGTTGTCGTTCTATGTATTTCCTCCCTGCACCTGTGTACATTATTTTTATTTATTTATTTTTTAAAAAGCCAGGATCTGCTGTCAGTCAGCCTCAGTGTGCCAACAACAACACGCAGAGCAGAACTATTAGTGTTAACGTGACTTTGTTTCGCTCACAAATCACATCCTTGGCAAACACTTCAGTAGAACAACGTAACGTGTTCCTCAAATAACACTGCTTCTCTGCACAGCAATAAACATTCAGCTTTATGAGTCACTACAGAGGGAAAACGTCCGCCTCTCGTTCTGGGAATGAGGATGTTTCTTTTTAAAAATCAGAAAGTTGCACTCTGGCTCTCGTAGCCCTCGAGTTTGATTGCATGTCTGCCAATTTAGTGCAATGTAGCAAAAACATAAGGAAAGTTACACTGGCTGGGTGTCGTACCTCCATAGTTTGGATTGAATGTTCCACGATGAGCCTCTGCGTAGTTGGAGATCCTCGGGCCGAGGTCTTCTGTCTCTGCCAGAGTCCAGGCTGGAGACTGAAGGGGACAGAGCTTGTTGCCATCAGAGCCCTGAGGCTCCGGATCATATACAGAAAGTTTATCCTGCTTTTGTCTGACTCGCCTGTTGCCTCTTGTCTTTATTTGGTTTAATTTTTCTCTACGTGAAGCGCTTTGCTTTGATACGTGCTCTGTAAATAAAGTTTATCACATTATATTGATTTCCTGATTCTAATTAGAGTTTGACACTGCATGGCTGCTTGGTGTTAACACAACATTAAAGAGCAAGTTAACAATCTTATCTCGAACACAACACCTTCACAAATACATTCGGACCCAGACTGCAAAGCTCTGGTTTTTCTAAAACGAATAAAGTGATAAAGTTGATAAAGACTTGATAAAAACTTGATAAAGTGTCCGTACATATAATGTACTAACTATAAAAAGTGGATTTAGTGTTTTTAAATGTCAATGTGTTGAAATCCATGTTGTTTATCCAGTCAGCTGTGTGTGTGTGTGTGTAGCTGCTGAAGGCCAGGTGCTGACTTCAGCTCATCTGATCTACATGGGCAGTCAGATCGCGGAGGGCATGGCCTACCTGGAGGACAGGAACATCGTCCACAGAGACCTGGCTGCCAGGAACATCCTGGTGGGAGATGATCTGGTCTGCAAGGTGGCAGATTTCGGCCTGGCTCGGATTATTAAGGTCTGTGTGAGAGAGAGCGAGGGGTTATTCCTGTTGTCTCATCCGTCGGGAACCATTTTTTTATTCATACAGAGCTTCCAAGACTATAAAGCTAAGAGAGAGATGGCTGCGAGAGGTTCTGCGTGTGATGTCCATCATTAACATGAATATGACTTGAGACACCGCGACCCGGCCTCGGAAAATGGATGGATGTAAAGATGGAACCTTGTAAAGTGGTCTTGTAGTAAAAAGCAGGAACAGGTTTTGTTTTTCCTCCTAACTTTCCAGCCTGATGTTACCTGCTCTGAATACACACTCTTCCATCGTGTTTCTATCTAGAGCTAAAATCTGACATCAGGTTTTAATTGAATGATTAAAGATGTCACCTGACAGCGCCATCTTTGTTGTAGCTTGAACACGTCAACGATGTAAGTCTGGAGCACGTGGACAGCTGTGGACTTCGGTTTTAAAGTGGGTATAGACGGGATAATAACGACAGGGTTCATACAGCTTTTAAAGGGCAAAATCCAAGCACTTTCAAGGTACCCCATCCAAAACCTTCCAGACTGTTGAAGCTTTTGCCAGGAGACAAAACAAATATGAAGAAGAAACAAATATATTAAGACACACGGTGTGTGTATCCTGTTAACCCTTCACCGCCTCTGTCTCCAGGACAGCGTGTATACAGCCAGTCGAAACACAAAGATCCCGGTGCGGTGGACGGCCCCCGAAGCCGCTATTTACCAGCGCTTCTCTGTAAAATCAGACGTCTGGTCATTCGGGGTCCTGCTGTATGAGATGATGTCACGCGGCAAGATGCCTTATGAAGGTAACTGCTTTCTAGTTTGTTTGTTTTTTTATTAATGCAGAATTACATCTATATAAACAGCAGGTTGGGGACTACTTTAAGAGGCGGATTAATCCACATTTGGTGCTTAACAGTGTGGCTCACTGATGTGTTTTTAAAACCTGTTTGAGTAACATTTGCTAAACACTTCAGTGTCCAGCTGTTTTTAGGACAAGTACCAAAACACTGTTGTTCTGGATTCCTCATCTGAAGTGTTGTTTGATTTCAGTCACTGCGGGCGTGTGTTGTAGTAACTTTCAAGTGCCACAAGATGGCAGCAGGTAGATTTCAAGTGCCTTACGGAACTTTGCAAGTCAGTTCATTTTCCACAACACGTTTCCTGCGAATGTTACACAATAAAAGCCTTGTTAAGAAATGAAGGGTTTCTGTCCACTGAAACGCTAGAAGGCTTTTAATTTGAAACTGATATAGGAAGTGTCGAGTAACAGCGTGGTGCAGTAACTTTAACAGGTCAAACAGGAGCGAATCAAAACAAGGACTCATATGACCATTTCTGCTCATCACACAGAGGGAATTAGAAACAAAGGCCTGCCTCTAATACAAGCCTGCTTCAAGTAAAGGCCTGGTACCTTCTGCAGCTCAGCTAAATAAAGGCCCCGGCTGCTATCTGAGCACATACGGTAACTGGATATCTTAACTTAATATGTTGCAAGAGTCATGTTGACTTTTACCATTCAAAGTTGAGCAGTTGCAGTGTTTCCTGATGTCCTCATAGCTGTGACTGTTGCCTGTCGGCACAGTGGAAAACTCAGCGTGTTGTTTATTTTGCGCCTGCAAAAGAAAAAAAAAAAGGTAAAAGACAAATTAGTAAACTCCTCCAACTCATGTTTCTGTATCACTCCCTTTTAGGGAAAAGCAACAAGGAAGTGTTGGACCTGCTGTCGTCTGGGTTTCGGCTGCCCTGTCCAACCCGCTGTCCTCAGAATATTTACCGCATCATGATGGACTGCTGGGCCGCTGAGGCCTCCAAGAGACCCTCCTTCCACGCCCTGCACAGCCAGCTGGATTCAATATATGCCAGGATATATTTCAAGACTATAGAGGTATAGAAAGAGGCAGACAAGGAGCAAGAAGAGGACGGCGAGTGCAGGAGCAGGTCATCTGCAACTGGTCCGACAGCCAGATGGACTGCTAATAAGAAGGAGGGGGGGGGGGGATGATAAATAACAAGGAATATTCTCCTCCCCCACGCCTCCCACTTCTATAACAGGGTATGTATACAGTTTAAAAAGCACCACAGTGTGCAGGGACAGAGGGAGGAGAGCATCGACAGTGGACAAACAGAAGTGGAATGTTCAAGATGGAGAAGACGCTCGCCAGATCAAAAGAAGAGGGGACATTAAGAAAAGTGAGGAAGTCTTCATTTCTCAGGCTAAAAAGAAAGAAAGGTGGACAAATGAGTGGCTGAAAATGGCCTGAGAAAGGTGTGTAAACACACTCAACACCAAACCCCTC
The DNA here is from genome assembly GCA_036023855.1 of Gadopsis marmoratus. Lineage (NCBI taxonomy): Eukaryota > Metazoa > Chordata > Actinopteri > Centrarchiformes > Percichthyidae > Gadopsis > Gadopsis marmoratus. The sequence continues at coordinate 12,298 of JAVQJF010057282.1, forward strand.
AGCACATTCACAGAACCAACGGTTTTTAATTTTATACCCTTTTTGTGTTTTCTAAATAATATTTTATTACCTCTGTATGTGCCATGTCTGTGTCTGCACACGTTGAAATGTTATTAAATCACAGGTTAGGACTTAAATTAAATCACTTGTCTTTTGACTGGAAAGCCAGTGATAAAATTGAGGTTATGTGCAATAATTAAAGTGCTTGCTGGGTATTTTTAGCCACGCTAGCGAGCTGGTGCTGGAGATGCTGATGCGGATCGCTCCATCAGATTGAATTGATTGCCATGATATTTGGTGCAGACCTTAGCGTTCCCCAAAGGATGAGTCTTATGTCAACTTTGGTGGTCCCGTGACTCTTCATCAAGTCAGAATTTCCTCTTGTCCAACACGTTATAGTTTTTGAGGTTCATCATCTTATCATGAACTAATGAACAAACTCCCGTCGGCTTCAGCTGTACTTTCAGGTTGTAGGATAGATCAAAAAGGTATCTCTTAATGATCACAGCGACCAATAACCTTCGTTGTACATGCAAGATGGATGTCTAAATATATCTTTTTTTTAAAGAAATAGTGCAACATTTTGGGAGATACGCTTCTTCGTTATCTTGCCAAGTTACGGTAGATGACAAGATTGATACCACTCGTCTCTACGCGGATGGGATTAGCCTAGCTTAGCATAAAGCCTGAAAGCAAGGGGAAATTAGTTATTCTGGTGCTGTCCAAAACACACCTGCAAAGTTCACTTATTGATATCTTGTGTCTGGTTTCTGTAACCTGTAAATGTAAATGCGCGAAATTGTGGTTATGCAGGTTTATATCTTCACGGCTTGTTGGCCGTGCGCAGTGACTTCCTGGAGTCCTGGAGGAAGACATTGCGCACGGCCCAAACTCCCAGGAGCGGAGCTGGGCTGTGAAGTGATTGTGGCCGCACAGGGTATTGCAACTTCCAGGATGATCGCGTGACGCCGCTGGTCCAAAAACCACCCCCCATTCATAATCATTAGAAATGGAGCGTCGCAAACTCCCTGAAATCAGAATTTGATCCATTCAGTTCAATCACATTTGACAAGCTTAGAAGAGCCATATGACTAAATAGTACATTTCAGCCCGTTCATATGTGCGGGGGCGCCAACAGGAAGTCTCTAGTGCATGCTCTATGGCCCAAAAACCTTAGCATGTTACTTTCTTTAAGCATGTATGTTAATTGGACAGTTTAGCAACACCCTAAACTGGAAGAAAATATTGCCAATCATTTGCACGTTAGCATGTCAGGAATGAGCTTGAGCCCACAGCTGAGCCTAAGTGCAACTTGGACTGATGGAAGCTGAGCCTGAGATGTCCTAAAAACAGCTGCTGTTCAGAGGATTACTCATTTGATTTATGTCAGAAAATCCCTCTGGCGACACCATCGGGAGCAAAGTTAACATTTTAGGTTTCCCTGTATTTTTCATCCATCCACCAGTCTTTGCTTTCTGGCCTCATGGGGTCCCTAGCGTGGCTCGACACTGTTATTAACCGCAAGCATAAGGTATTTTATTCCGCCTACCTTCTGTTACAGGAAATTGAGAAGGTTTTGGCAACATGTTACTAGTTTCTCTGGAATAGTGTGGGAATTGTTTTTATCCTCGTGTGATGCACATTTTGGGGGCCGACCCAGTGCTTGAAAAGCCAGTGGGCCATAATGGCATGTGTGTGTGTGTGTGTAAGCCTTAAGTTATTAATCCTCTCTCGGAGGTAATGGCCAGCTACAACTGGAGTGCCTATGTTTACACTACAGACTGTCCACACCGTACAATTCAAAAATCAGAACTACAAAAATGAAGACCTGCACAGTGAATCAGCCATATCAAGAAGACTGCATTTTTGGGATTTCTGCACCACAACGTTGCGATGCAATGCAATTTTAGAACAATGCAACTTTTGTCTTTTATGCATGACATTCACAGCAGACAAAGCCAAGTTCAGGAAACTTACAGCCATAATCACCAAATCACAAGCTTGAGTTTCCTGTCGTCGGGCTGCGTGCCAACAGCAGGAGTGCAAAGAATAAAAAGTATTTGAAGTATCCTTGTTGAAGTGTGTCGCTTTTTTTTAAATCGCACCACCCACCGTCTCTGTCATGTGCAAGCAGGTCGTTCCACTTATTTCCCGAAGTGCAAAGACAAAGAATGTGGTTTGAAACGAGACCTTGACGTAGACTCTGTGTTTGGGCTTTGATCCTGAATAGTAACAGTAAGACACATTTGAACAAGTGCGATATTTTCTAACTGCACTTCTGAGGGAAAAGACTTTTTCCTCCAGTTACCAGTGATGCAATGTAACCAAGTACATTTGCTCAAAGTACTGTAACTCAAAAATGTACTTGAACATTTTCTCTTCATGCTACTTCATACTAATTGTGCTTTTTAATCCATTACAATTAGTCTTTTTGGCAACTGTAGTTACTAGTTGCTTTACAAATGAAGATTTATCACAAAATATGTTTTGTTATAAATTAACAAACTAGCCGACACAACAGGATATACCACGTACAGCTGAAGCGATCTGCCCCTTAGAAGATTAGAAGAACAGTCACTAGGTTTTGAAGCATTACATTGTAGTGGAAGCAATTTTACAATCGTGGAAAATCCAACGTGAAGCTCCTTTTTAGTGAGACTTCATCATCCACCTGCAGCGAACGGTAAGAAGAGTTTTCTCTGCTCTGAATCATCGCTAGTTGCAAAGTCGACAACTGTGTGTTTTTCAAAGTACATTATGCAACACGCGGTTTGACATAAATGTCACAACGGTCCAACCTCCAACTCGCGCATAATGTACCAGAATCTGACGGCAGCCGGTGAAAGTTGCTGCCAGAACCTATCGGACTTTTCCGAGGTTAAATATTTAACCTTCAGCCTCAGAAATCACAGCGCTTCTGTGGAGACCTTGGCAGCAGGAAAACTGGCACGATGGGATCAGGTGGCATCATGAATTTGGTATGCTTTGTATTCCAGGAACGTCTCTGCCAGTGGAACCAGTTCGGAACTGAAAACCCACATTGTTCTCAGCTGACCGAGCAAGATGATTCCCCTCAGGACCAGGACCAGGACCAGGACCGGATGTGCCAAAAGTAAAAGTACCTATTATGCAGAATGGCCTTTCAGAATACTGAACACTATAGTACTGGATTACAGTTTTTCATGATCACATTAATGTTGCAGTTGGTTAAATGTGGAGATAATTTGTATTAATTCATATACTTCATATACTGCTGGGTAGCTTGTGAATCCCGCCCCCCCCCCCCTTCAGATCAATAATGTCTTATTTTAACCAATCAATAAATGTGTTGATTATATTTTTAATTATTTAGCCGAAACTATAAAATAAAAAAGGAACAAGAAACATACAGATGTAGTGGAGTAAAGAAGTACTTACCTCTCCAGTAAAGTAAAAGTACCTGAAAACTGCACTTACAAAAGTAGTATTAGTAGTATTATCAGTAGTAGTAATTAGTAGTAGTAGTATTAGTAGTAGTAGTAGTAGTAGCAGTAGTAGTAGTAGTAGTAGTAGTAGTAGTAGTAGT
>JAVQJF010057290.1:0-17812 GCA_036023855.1 Gadopsis marmoratus
GGCTAACATATTCATCATGACACAGCCAGGTTTCAGTAAGACAGAATAAATCAATATGATAGTCTGATATTAAATCATTAACTAGTACAGCTTTAGATGACAGAGATGTGATGTTTAAGAGTCCACATTTCATTTTGTTGTACTGGTGCAGTTGTGGTCTTGATTTTTGGTATTTTTTAATTTTCATACTGTTTAGCTCATTAATTAGTTTAGTTTTAGTTAATGTAAGTGTTGGGGGGCAGACACCCTCTCTGTGGAGTTCAGGGTGGGTAACTGTGGAAGCAGAGAAGATGTAGGACTGCAGCTCTGCCTCCTGGTCTCAACTCTGAGTTGTCATGTCTTAGGGCCGCTAATAAACTTGGCCAGATTTCTAGATATGAGAGCGGCTCCATCCAAAGTAGGATGGATACCATCTCTCTTAATCAGACCAGGTCTTCTCCAGAAAGTCAGCCAATTATCTACAAAGTCCACATCATTACCTGGACACCACCTTAACGAATGAATACATGAGTAGCTGAGAAGCAAATGTTATATGAACAAGGGATTAAATAGAGTTGCGTCCCCTCTACAGCACAGTAGGGAATGACTTGCCCCGCTCACAGCTAGCATCCATTCGCAATGATACATCGAGGTAATAAGTACTAGCCAATCACAGCACAGTAGGGCCGGAGTTGCCGCAAAACGAGTAGGAAAAAAATAACACATTAGGACAGCCTGTGTATAGCCTGGGAGGAAGAATCTAGGGTGAAAAAAGTCATATTGAACTTATTTCTGTTCATTAAAGGGTAACTCTGGTATTTATGACTAATACTTAGGGAAGGTTTTGGAATTGGTCCAGTAGATAGCCTGGACCAATTGTCTGTATCTGTAAGGATCCTTTCCATGTTGCAGTGTTGTCACACACATGTTAAAAAGGAAAAGGTGTTGGGAGTTGAAACCCTCTCTCAATTTGATGCAGTGGTAATAACAACAAAGTCATATGAATTACCACAGATAGAAGCTCTCTTTTAATCTTTCAAAACTGTCATGAATTCAGAAATACAGGTCTTCTTTGTGTGCCGAGAGTCTTCACTGCAGCCCTCAAGTTATTCTAGCAGAGTGAAAGAGAGAAAGCATGTAGGCAGCACGAAGGTGGCACACTGTACATCTGGAAGTCTCATCAGTTCTCCCTCAGTCAGTCTGTCTGCTGCAACTCCTTCCCCCACTTCATCGAGCCTCCGTCTCACTGCTTCCTCCTCGTCTTTTCAGCCACGTCGACTTTGCTTCTCTCGCTCCTGCATGCTTCAGCTATTTGACTCAGTGAATTTCATCCTCAAAATACCATGAAAGCAACAACAACAGAAGACACTGACACAACACACGTATTTGACATCTACATGGGACACGCCTGTTTTTCCATTTGTTATATTGTTACACCACATAACATCAGAATAAGGAGAAAAGGTTAAAGAGCATGATTAAACGTAAGACCGAATATTATGCCCAACACTATTAGCAATCTATTAGTATTTTTCTAATCAATGCTGTGATCACAGTTTTCTATGAAATAAACTCCAGGCCTGTTTTACATTGAATCAGTGGTGTACTTAAAATTTGTTAAAAAACAGTTTTCAAATATAACCATGCCATTCAAAATGTATGTTTTATTCGTGAATTAGATGACCGCCTTTCACTTGCTGCTGGAGTTTGCGTTAGCCTCGCAGAGTGACAGGACGAGTCGCTGCACAGCCTCAGCTACCCAACACGGGAGCTTTCGAGTCAGAGCTTAAAATGAGGCTCCAGTTTCTTTTCAAATTAATATTTTACACAAAGATATCGACAAAAACATGATAATGTTATATAATACAATGTGTTTTTAAAGATGAATCCAGTGCTCTCAGTGGGCTAATGCTCGCCGGTACGCATTTTACTCTTTGGTGTAACGTTACTTTTTCTTGTGCTCTGGCACGGCTCATGGGCATCTGCCCTCTCCATATAAGGTTATCTCATATTGTCTATTAATAAACTGATTATTATTATTATTATTTCCCCTATTTCAGCATGTTAAGACAATAACTTTAGTTATAGCCTACTTAAAATCATGGCTCTTTGAATTTGAAAAGTGCACTCTTGCAAGACATCACTAAACCATAACTCAACACCATGCTAATGTAAATCAATTTTACTTTACAGTTTAATTTACTTCATGACTACAAAATAAACAAGGGAAAGTTATAATGATTCAAAGAAATTCAACAATTAGTTTAATTAGCTGGTAGGCTGATAATTTAATATCACGTTAATCCTTTATTAGTGAAATACTATTTTAATAATAGCATGATCATATGATGTTATCATTTTTCAAATTTCTGTTGGCAAAGTAGAAATATAAAGCTTACTACTTACAATGCATTTACTTATTTACCTCATTCTATTATTTATGCATGGAATTATACCGATTCATCTTAATTGCAATCAGCCTACATTTTGTTTGATTTGTTGCTTCTGGGACTCCATAATAGTGACTGTAACAGTTTCAGATATGAATGTCACAGATTCTAAAAAGCATTTAGAAATGAGCATAGTATGCTGTAGATATTTATGGATATGGTGGTGATTTGAGTGCTTTTTTAAACGTTGCACAACGAGTACATTTTGTTCTCAAAGTAATGAAAAGATGTAGAATACCACTGTGCTTGCTGCATGTGCAACTGTTTAGAAAGAGTTAACCCGACATCTACCACATTGCAAAAACCTGTAAATGGAGGTCATTTGCATAGTTTTTTTGTGGTTGGAGTTGAAAATCGGCATCTCTCGGGCCTCTCGCTCTCTTTCTCAGTAGTGTGAATGTGTGCGCTGTGTATGAATCCAGGAAGAATGACCTCATCTGGCCCGAGTGTTTATTATAGAAACGTCAGCGTCCTCTCTCCTCACTGTGAGCCCCACAGTGTTTGCAGTGAATGAGGGGGGGGGGATTACGTGCAATGAAACCCATATAATGTATGAATTTGGCAAAGTGTGAGTGGCAAAGTCCTTTTTTTTTTTGTTGGAGACTGAAATTTTTTATTTCAGCCTTTTCCGCTGATACATCTGCATCATTCCACTTGCAATAGAATCAATTGGACTGATTGCCATTGGATGCAACTGTTAACTTACTGAACACATTCATGCTCCCCAAAGGATGAGCCCTTTCCATGTTGGACCCCAAATGTCAACTTTTCACGCCAGATATATCGTAATTTAATGGTTACCATGAATTTACTGAAAACGTTCAGTCTTCATAGTGGATGAACCACATCTTAGTTGAATGATTCTATTGCCTTAACTCTGACAACACTCTTAGAATCCACACTTTTCACCCCACCAGTGGTGAGGCTGTAGGGATGTTTGGTACAGACTGAAATATTTGGTGAGTTGCATGTTTAGTACAGACAGTAATGGTCCCCAGAGCTGGAGTCCTTGTGGCTTTTCTACTAGAACCTCCAACAGGTCAAAACTTCAGCTTGTTCAATACTTTTGACCAAATACCTTTTGAGCAAATGACTGTTAAATGCTGACGCTGATGGTGTTCCCAATTGTAGTGTTTTTAGTCCCTTTACTGGTAGGCCTCTAAGAATTATAAAAAAAATATCACTAAGTTTTCCAGAGCTGGTACAGACAGCTGTCTGCACAATGTTGTAATATACGTAAAGAACTTTGAGGCATCTAAAGGCCAGTTCAAACCAAAGATTTTTTGGAACTTGCAACTACTTGCTACCTACAATGTTCTGAAACCTACCAGTTTACGAAGGAGACAAGACGGTGTATTGTTTCCATAGCAACAACTCTTTGCACTTCCGTTCTAACTGCCAGCTATTCAGGCTCTCTTTTGCAGCTGGAAATAATTTCTAGCGCCTTATGATATGAATGAGGATAATGACAGTGAGTCACTTGCTACAGATGCATTTTTAGTATTGGTGAAATGGCAAAAACATAGAAAAACGAGTGGGTTGGGATGACCAGCTGACTTTGCTATGAGCTGTTGAAACATGACATGCGTTACGTTCTAAAACCAGCCACTGGCAGCTTGACAAGCTGAGTCACAGGCGATGTCATCAGCCAGCTTGAGTCGCTGCAACTTTTCCTGCAACCTTCTGAAACGGTTTCATCTCATCGCAAATCTTTGGTCTGAACTGGCCTTAAGAGCTCTGCTGAGGCTTTTGACTTAGTGATTTTTCTCTCTGTTTTTATTTCCTTTCCATTGTTTCTTAACAAATTCTAAAGTAAAGAATGACTTTGCCAGCCAGCTTCAAACTGTATTGTTTCTGCAGAACACGTCGTTGTCATTTCTCTGAGAACCTGACGTTAACCATCATCTCTATTTGATTTCTTCAACGTGTCTGAAACCTCTCTACACTCAGCTCGGCCTCGTTTCACATATCAGCTTCTGATGCCAAAAGGGATGAGATGAGATGAGATGCTTTGTCTCACAGTTTGTTTGTTTTATTGCTTCACCGTGAGTGTAGGCGAATGCCGCCACCAACGAGAGGCTCTGCACAGATGGCAGTTGCTGCTGCTGTGTGTGTGTACACTCCTTTCCATATGTGCTGGTATATACCTAGGCAGTGCGTGGAAGACGTGCAGTTTGCTGGCCTTATGCTGCTTCTTTTCAAGCTCACACACCCACACAAACACACATAAACAAACAGGCTTTATTTTTAGCTGGCTTGGAGCCTGGGACTGTTTGCGAGCAAACGAAAGAGAAATGAGGAAAGGAAAACATCGGCATTCGTAGAGTCATGATTTTAGTATGTTATATGTACAACAGCAGTCTCCGTGTTTGGGTACATTTATTATTCAACCTAAGGAAAATGGAAGCCCATTTTTTTTAAAAAGCATCAGCCATAACATCATGACCATCTGCTTCATATTGTGTAGGTCCTCTTTTTGACGCCAAAATAGCTCTGACCCATCGAGGCCTGGACTCCACTAGACCTCTGAAGGTGAGCTGTTAGAGTCTGGCAGCAAGACGTTAGCAGCAGATCATTTAAATCCTGTAGGTTGCGAGGCGGGGCCTCCGTGGATAAGACTTGTTTGTCCAGCACACCCCGCAGATGTTTGATTGGATTGAGATCTGGGGAATTTGGAAGCTAACTCAACACCTTGAACTCATTGTCGTGTTCCTTAAACCATTCGTGAACCCTTTTTGCAGTGTGGCAGGGTGCATTATCCTGCTGAAGGCGAGTCATTCTCAGAGTCTACTGATCCTGAGGCCACAGCCATTAGGGACTATTGTTTCCATGAAGGGGTGGACTTGGTCTGCAGCAATGTTAAGGTAGGTGGTACGTGTCAAAGTAACAGCCACATGAATGGCAGGACCCAAGGTTTCCCAGCAGAACATTGCCCAAAGCATCAAAATGCCTCCACCGGCTTGATTTCGTTCTACAGTGCATCCTGGTGCCATGTCTTCCCCAGATAAGCAACACAGACGCAGAAAGCCATCCACATGATGTAAAAGAAACGTGATTCATCAGACCTGGCCACCTTCTTCCATGGCTCCGTGGTCCAGTTCTGATGCTCACGTGGCCATTCTAGGTGCTTTTGGCGGTGGACAGGGCTCAGCATGGACCATGTTGGATCAGACCACACGGACCAGCCTTCGCTCCCCATGTGCATCAGTGAGCCCCGTGATCCTGTCGGCGGTTCAGCGGTTTTCCTTCCTTGGACCACTTCTGGTAGGTGCTGCCCCCTGCAGACCAGAACACCCCACAAGAGCTGCAGTGCTGGAGATGCTCTGACCCAGTCGTCCAGCATCACACTTTGGTTCCTTGTCAAAGTCGCTCACATCCTTCCGCTGCCCATTTCTCCTGCTTCAACACATCAACTTGGAGACAAACTGTTCACCTGCTGCCTCATATATCCCCCACTGACAGCTGCCATGGTAACCAGATAACCAGTGTTCTTCACGTCACCTGTCAGAGCTCAGAACGTATGTCGCTGTATGTCTGCATATACAGGTGACAGGGGCTCACCAGCAGAACTCAACCCAACTGAACACCTATGGAAAATACACAACATACAGCCTACAGTCTGTGTGTGTCTGTGTGTGTGTGCCCACGCTGCCTTTCATGTACAGAAGAATCACTGTAGTGATTTCAACTGGAGGCGGCACAACAGCTTTCCTCTCTAATCTGCACTTTACTGTAGGAGGCCGTGTGTGTGTGTGTGTGTGCATCCTACCAGTATAACCGATCATCTTATTATCCTCATGCAGGTTCCTCAGTAGCTGTGTCATCTTCTGGCGCTACAAAGATGTCAGCACAATGTTAGCATTCATTTCTTCCTTTTATTAAGAGCTAGCAGGACTACACCTTCGCCTACATCGTGTTGCAATTAAAGTGCAGCAGCAGTATTAACATCCGGCCCGAGAGTGACGGAGAATTGATTTCGTTGCTGACAGACGGAGACAAAGACACAATTTCACGTCGTTAATTTGTGTTCTCAGATGAACCCGGCGATGTACCATCAAACTATTCTTACGTCTCTGTAGTCTCACACACACACACACACACACACACACAGGATCTTTTCATCCCTCCCACTCCATTAAAACAACAGGAGTCTCAACAGGAAGAAGATACAGAGCCCGAGTTATTTTAAGCTGATTATCACTGTCAAGACTTCAAAATCACATGCTCTCAGGACCAAAGAGGCAACTGACAAAAAACTGCACAACATCAAATATCTTTGGACCCATTTATGATGCAGACGAGCTTTTAATTAAGCTTTCGACAGTCGGGGCCGAGTTACGGTGCCGGCGGTCACAACACGGGAACAGACAGAAAACACTTTGATATTTACTCTCAGAGGTGATACTGACCACAAAACATAAAGAAAGAACTGAAATGTAGACAATGTCACATCGTCTACTGGAAAAAAAATAAATGGCTGTAAAATCACTGAGGAAAAGGTGTATTTGTCCCAAAACACCTGAACGCGACTGATGCTGACTGAAAGGATGAGCTCGGAATAGGCAAAAATATAAAGGTATGTCCAGGTGTTTCTTTGTGTACGTAGATTTATTAAATCTCAGTTACCGGAACCGGACGGCCCAGGAGTAAAATAAACAGTCTCAACAAACTCCAGACACTGGAAGCTTTACGAAATCGGACATGACTGGTTTTGAAGGCAAAAGGATGCCGGTCCTGGAGTCAGAGCACAAACAAAAAGACAAGCAGTCTGGATTGATGAGAGCTATCTGAGCAGGTGTGTGCATGAAGAAAGACCGGCAACACCTCGAACCACAGAGACACGTGTGAAAGGCTGCAAAGAAGGCAAACGTTTCAGATTTGTCTCATGGCTGCCGTCTCTGTTATTCTGGCCACCTTTCTCGTGCGTTAGATCAGCGGCGCACGGCGTTGACTCTGGCGCTGTTGAGAGAAAAAAAAAGTAGAATAAAACGAGGCTGCCAACATAAACCACCCTACATGCACCGACCCCCGCGGGGAGCGTCACCACGGCAACCGGGCAGCATCCCCCATCGTTATCTCGGCAACAGCAGTTTGTGACCTGAGGGGAGCGACGATGTTCAGACAGAGGATGGTGGGAAAGCAGGAGGGCGTAGGAGAGCTGAAGGGCGGAAGGGCGTGTGCGTGTGTGTGCGTGTGCATGTGCATGTGCATGTGCATGTGCATGTGCATGTGCGTGTGTGTGCGTGTGTGTGTGTGTGTGTGTGCGTTCCAGCTGGACTCACTTCACAACTTCAAAGGGATCTGCAGACCTGATGCACTGAGCTGCAGACTCTCACAGTAAACAGCAGGAGTGTAAGGAAACATGGTGCTATCGGATTTCGTAAAAACACAAACACGACCGCAGAACCAACTGGGTCGTATCAAACAGGCTCGAGAAGTACTGAGGTTCTGTGCTAGCGTGCTACAAGCTAACGGAGCTGACATAGTTCTTGAAAGCATTTTCAATAATGACATTTAATGCAGTTTCCTTTGAATTCATCACGCCATCAGCGGCAGGGGAGGACGACCTGTCCAGTAGGTAAGGCCACAGCTTCTAAATGTAATGAAATACAGACAGAGGAAAGGGGCCAAATCAATGATATGGAGTAAATAATTTTAATGACATTAAATCACTATAAAAGACTGAAAAGTCATTTGTGTGCTTATTAAAATCGGTTTTACATTCTAAATGCTCCAAGCGTGTAACAACTGCACCAGTTGCCGTGACTACGCGATGAAAATTGGCCTAATTCACCAATTTGTAGAGGTTGGAGAAGTATTGAGAGTACCACAGGCAAGGCAATGACGCTGCCAGGGTTTAAGGTTCTAATCCCCCCGAGGCTCCGGCCTGGTGCTAAAAATGAATGACGTCTACGCTCGTCGCGGCTGATGTTGTATGAATCCTGCCAGAGAGCTCGCTGCTGCTCCGAGCTGCTGCCGGACGTCTTACTGGCTCAGTGAAGACAAAAACACAACGGAGGAGCCGACTGAGAAAAGAAAGAGCAGATCAAGTCGACTCAGCAGTTTACTGTGAGCCTAGCGAAGCCAAAGAGATGAGGTCAGATGCTGGTCATCTCATCATCCAATAATCTGAAACGTTTCCATCAAAATAACTGTTATTAATTATGACAGACACAAGTAGAAATGGTGCGTGGTTACTGACAGTGAGCATGAATCCTGTGTGATAACACCAGACACGTCATGGTAAACTGCATCTGACGGTGTATCTAAAGCGTACAGCGATTCTTCCTGTTATTTGTCCAATTTCAATATTCATCCTCCGGGTTCGAGAGTTATGGATTCCTCCTGGGGTTGTAATGGCCAGAGGGAAAGTAAAAATATGTGCGGCTGTAGAGATATGCAGAACAGAGACTGTAAATACAGACACGGAACCTGTGAAGACAGAAGCAGGCAGACAGAGAGCATTGTGGGATGGAACAGAGAGAACTATGGGGGATGATTAAGTATGCTGGCAATGACTGCTATTCCTGTGGTCGGATAACATTTCATGATTTACTGAGCAAGAAACCTTCATGGTGACTTAATGCGAAAGAAATGAGGCAGACAGACGCGAGGACGGAGAATTATGGGTAATGTTTCATAGGGAGTGTTGGAGGGCATTAGGGAACAGCCGTGACTCCTGTTCCTGTCGGTCTGGGAATGCAGAAATCTGCACGCCAATCCGATGTGTAAGACACAAGTGTGAGCGGTGTGAAAGGCAGAGATGGGAGCACAAGACGAATAATCTGCAGCCATGCTAGATTACTATATATATATATATATATGTGTATGTGATATATGGTTGTATAAATATGAAATATATACAGTGTTAGGCCCTGTAAGTTGGAGACCATGAATATGAAAGGGGAGTGTGGAAGTGAGGTCATGACTGAGGAGGGGGCTAGCACTGGGTTTGGGAGTTGGTTATGGTGTTGCGGAAAAAACGGTTCCTGATCCTGCTGGTGTGGGATCTAAGACTATTGTACCGCCGTCCTGATGGGTGGAGGGCAAACAGTCTGTGGTTGGGGTGTGAGGGGTCCCTGATATAGCTGTGAGCCCCCCTGTAGGCACTGTGTATGCTGGAGGTCAGCGATGGCAGTGAGTGGGGCACCGACAACTACCACGCAACACCCTGATGCAATTGGTAAGTGTGCTCTCGATGGTGCAACTGTAGAAGTTCAAGATTTGAGGAGACAGGAGGGCTTTCTTTAGCCTCCTCAGGAAGTACAGGTGCTGTTGTGCCTTTTTAACCAGACTGGAGGTGTTTAGAGATCTTAAGAGATGTGTATGCTGTGGAATTTGAAGCTGGAGACATGCTCAACCTCAGTCCCATTTATGTGAATGGGGGGGGGGGTCTGCCGCCTTCGGTCTTCCAGTAGTCCACAATGAGCTCTTTGGTCCGATTGGTATTGTGGGCAAGGTTGCTGTCAGCGCACCATATTGTCAGGTGCTGGACCTCCTCCATGTAGGCTGATTCATTGTTGTCCCGATCAAAACGAGCATAGAAGTTGTTGAGCTCGTCAGGAAGGGAGGCATAAGTGGCTAGGGGACTTGTGTTCACCCGTCTGTAATCGGCGATGGCCTGGATGCTTGGGGTCGGAGTTGGTCTTCAAATGCTTCTCCATCAGCACTTTGTGTGTTTTTGTTTGGCACTCCTGATGCCCTTTTTCAGATTGGCCCTGGATGAGCTGTAGGCCTCCGTATCAGGGGAACTGAAAGCGGCGTCACGTGCCTTCAGCAGAAGTCTAACCTTTTTGTTCATTCCAAGGCTGGTTATGCAAGGTCTTGATCTGCTTGTGCGTTGTGAACATTGTTGATGCATATATGTTGATATAGTCCAGAACAGAAGAGGCGTATACTTCAACGTCCTGTGGGAGTCCACAGGCTGGAGATGGTTTGCTAGTCAGGCCACTCTGTGCAGAAACTGCTGCTTTAGTGCAGAGTCAGCCCCTTCAGGCCAGACCTTCACCATCCTCACTGAGGGTTTCACACATCTGGTAAGAGGTGTGTACAATGGGGAACAGGAGCAGAGAGAGGTGATCAGACTGTCCCAGGTGGGGGAGGGGAATGTCCTTGTAAGCCCTCAGCAATATTGGTGTATACAATGTCCAGGTGTTTGTCTCCTCTGGTAAGGCAGGAGATGTTGTAGTGGAACATGGGGAGTACAATTTGAAATCACCCGCAATAATAAAGGCCTAGCCCGAATGCCATCCCACTTTCACCTTTATTTATGGTCTCTTCAATCGCTGCTGGGTTCTTCCTGTCGGGGGAGCTGGTTTGCTAGACTTTGGTGTCCTGGCTATCTCCAGTGGTAGTTGAAGGTTGTATAATGTACCATACTGTATGTACTGTGAGAGTCAACGTCCAAAAGTTCTTGTCGACTATACGACGTCTTCGCACGGCTGTACCGAGTGAAACAACTTGAAGGTGGTAAAACAGATTATTACTAATCCGCAAAAACTGGGGAGAAACAGAGCCTCGTGATGTCCACGCGCCGCCATCTTGTGAAGCATGTTGAGCTCACAACGACAATCATGGTGAGAGATAGAAGACTCATCTTCAATGAGATGACCTCAAAAACACAGTCTGAAAAATGCTAGCTGCTAAGCAGAAAATCTGACCTGCATGTGGCACTAGAAGGAAGACTGTCGTGATTCATCCTCAGGATGTGTGAATGTGCGAAAATCTCATTTGCATTTATTCAAGAGATGTTGAGAGCGTTTTGCATTGACAGCCTGATGACACCTCCCTAAAAATAACCCTTAATAGTTGGACTCATAGAAGATATGAGCTAACCTTGAAACAAACAGTGGAAATACGAACGGACAGAGAAAAGGGGGGGAAACTAGCGGACAAACCTGCCAAAATAACAAAAAGGAGTATTTCTCTTCAGCAAGTCAAGAGGACAAAGGAAGGAAAAGAAGAAGGACAAAGGGATGGTTTGAACATGAGTCTGCATTAAATTATAATGAGGGGAAGAACAGGTCTCTAGTAATGGCTTCCCTTGAGTATCTCATCATCGCTCTGGCGCGTGATGCAGAGAGGTGGAGGAGGAGGAGGGTGAAAATCAACGTGATATGACAGTTATTTACAGTTCGAGGCAGGAACGAGAAAAACAGACACAATCCCAAAATTCATCATGCAGCCTCCATAAATATATAAATGAATCTAAACCACTTTCGACTTTGCAGTTCCAGCTAAAATAACATCAAGTACCACAGCAAATGGAGCAGGCCATTTTAACATCTCTGCGTTCTGTAGATAATCTCAAGCTTCATCATTACTTAAGTCCAACACATAACAACAAAAACATGGCACAAACTCGGCACATACGTTTGAGAAATATTCTCCATTTAACAAAATATTTGCTAAAATGTTTTCTTAACACAAAACACCTTCACCAGAATATATATATATATATATATATATATATATATTGTAAAACTGTAACTATCTGATGAAAGAACAAGTAAGATTATGAATCTGATGCTAGTTTACGGTACTGTTGTAGTGTAAGTTCTACATCCAGCCCTAGTTTCAGGTTGGGTTTCTCTGTTCTCTCTCTTTCCATATAAGCACGCCAACACACGCTGGTCACGTCTGGTCTCTCGAGGTTGTCCTGCGGTCACATCTCAAACAGAATCAACGTTAGCAGCTTGACACACATGCTTTCACCCAGCAACCGTGAGACAGAGGGTGGTGGTTCACAAGAGAGAGCTTTAGACGAATCTACATCCTACTCTGAAAACAGATGTGGCCCAAATGCTGAAACAAGCATCTTAAATGAATATCCTGTATATTAACCAAGAGGATTAGTATCATCTGCAGACGCAGCTATCGTCTTTGTGTGTCTTACATTATGCTGGAAACAATTCTTCTTTTGAATATATATATAATATATATTTATGTTCTAAAACAAAACTCCAGTGTCTGAATGAACTATACCGGCCTGAAGACTGAGGCTGAAATCTTACTCGTTTCATGAGGAAGGAGAGAAAAGCAGGCTTTTTCCAACCAAAGAAGGTCCCTCAGTGTGGGAGTCAAAGTGCAGCAGAAACATCAAATATGAGCATGAGTGAGTTCCTGTCCTTTATCCAGACAGTACCGACATCTACAACTCTGCCTCAGATGTCTCCCATCGCACATCCCTGCCACCATCCTACATGCATAGGGCTAATAATGGATTCACCAGATGGGGAGTGAGGTTATCTTGCCAAACCAGTAGCTGCTGAGGCAGCAGAATTACCCAGGGAACATTTCACATCAATACTCAAGAATTTGGTAAGCAAAGCAGCAGGCTTACCGCTCGCCTGACTGCCTGTCTCCATGTTGGCAGTGGCTTGTTTGAAGAGTTGAGATTGGGAAAAGGCTGACTTGCAGCTGATCCGTAAAAGGAATCCTGCCCAGATCAGCAACCGTTTTGTGTTGTTTGAAAGAGATGAGAGAAGCTGAACGACCGCAGCATTGTCCTAAAGGCCTGAGAGACGGCACATACACGTGTCGGCTTGTTCTTAAAATAATTAGCATTTCAGAAAATATTAGTCTGAACCTAAACGTGGTTACGTGTCTTCACTGCTGGACTTTCCACTTGGCAACTGCAATTAAAAACGTGAAGACGAGACAAGACAAGAGGTTGATCTCGTCTTGTTACGAACTAACAGGAGATTTGAATAAACAAAACAAACTCATTAAAAGTGGCGAGGAACAGTTTGGTGTCTGAGATGTGCAGCAATGCGTCTCATGACTAAACCTTAAGTGAAAATATTTACAGGCCTCCCCTCCAAGCTGAAATGAAACCAGCACAAATAAAACAGAGAAGTTAGATTTAACTTTTACAAAGTGACACTGGAAAAAAGAGGAAATTAGCTTTAGTCCCTAAACAATAGGTTTCATTTCTCCTTTGGCCCCAGGCTGAAAACAATTTATGCATCCTTGATATGATCCTACTTTAACTACAAGTAGAGAGACAAGTTAGCTAAAGAGGAATGTAGAACATTACAGAACTGCATCAAAAGAGAGGCAGGAACCACAATCTAGGCCTCCTTAGAAACCCTTAACTTCTGCCAGGCCAACCCTGGGAAGAAACCGCGTCTACAACAAACATCATGCACAGAGTTCGACAGTTTTACCTTTAGTCTTTATCTATGTTCACTGTTTTCATGCCAAAATACAACAAGGCCTTTTATCAGTTGGTTCTCTACAGAATCTGCTGCCAGCATTAAAGAATGTTTATCTCAGGAATAATGTTTGGAATATTCAACTGGCAGAGATCTACAATCGCTCTTTCACAGAGTCTGGTAATGTCCTAGAGTCTTTGGACATTTGAAGTATAATGCTTCACTATA
This sequence comes from Gadopsis marmoratus, assembly GCA_036023855.1. Taxonomy (NCBI): domain Eukaryota; kingdom Metazoa; phylum Chordata; class Actinopteri; order Centrarchiformes; family Percichthyidae; genus Gadopsis; species Gadopsis marmoratus. The sequence goes on from JAVQJF010057290.1 coordinate 13,814, forward strand.
TAATAGCACATTCTTATATAAGTGCAAGAAGAAACACTCCCCAGAAATTCACTTCTGGACGATAACCCCCGGAACATAATCAATAACTACGTACTGTGTGAAAGTGTTTCGATTCCAGATTCCAGAAGGTTTCAGGAGGGCCGTTTATCGGAGATCAGAGATTCTAGAATCCCTATCAGCTACTGTACCAGGGTGTCCAGAGTTTTCTCTTTAAGCTAATCATCTGGCAGAGTGGTGTAGAAGATGTACCTGTCAAAAGACATTCAGAATGTTTGTCACACACAATATCTACCAAAGTGGTCTGGTTTGTTGGCCATACACATCAGGTGGCACGTGTATATGTGAACGAGGTCTAGAACGTTTGTCGCCCAGAGAGGGATACAACGTGTGTCTGTCTACAGGCTTAGAATACTTATTCTAGACAAGTCTAAAATATTAATGTGCCAAAGAATCAAGAAGCGACAAATATGTCTAAAGCCCAGTTCAGACCAAAGATTCGCGAGGAGACAAGCTGAAAGTTGTAACTAACTACTTTTTGAAACCTGCCAATTCACACCAATACGACTTGACGAGACGGTGTATTTTCTCCATAGAAGTGACTCTCTGCACTTCAGTTCTGCCTGCTGGCTTTTCAGGCTTTTTGTAGCTGGATATAATTTGCAGCTTCTTAAAATATGAATGAGGATAGCGAGAGTGAGTTACTTGCTGCAGTTGCATTTCTAGTGTTGATGAAATGGCAAAAACATAAAAAACAAGAGGGTCCAGATGACCAGCTGGCTTCTCTACGAGCTGTTGAGATGTCCAGAATGACTTTCCTCTGAAAAAATCTCTCTAGAGAACGTTGGGCACAGAGGTCTCGATTGTGTATCTGCCATAGCAATCGAGGTTGTTAATTTGACCCAGAAAGGTCTAGAATGTTTGACCCAAAGACATTACAGGAGATGTCTAGAATATTTATTTCCCAAAGAGTTTTAAAATGTTCTAGACCTCCCTGGTAGAGAACCAGTCTTTACATTTCTGGCTGACAAATCGAAGAATATTTATGTAACAAAGACAGGAAGATCCCAAATGTTTACCAGAGGTCAACAATGTTTATCTACCAAAACAAAAAAAAAAAGAGGTCCAGAATAGTTGTTGTCCAGACGTTTTGACGAAAGACAGAACTGTGTTTTGTTTGTCCTGGAAGTCGCTGCCTTGGTGGAGTGAGACAGTGCTGCAGGCCCAGCTGTGGCCCAGAGTCTGTCACAGTCACTTAGTCAGCAGAACCCGTTTTTATTCTCCTGGTCTGGGCCCTTAGGACACACCACATACACACGTCGCCATCCCTTCCCGAGTCCTTGCACACTCACCCTAATCAACTCTCTCGGGACGAGAATGAGGGTTGAGGATTCTGCGTGTCTCTCTCCCAGGACTCTGACTCAGCAGGAGGGACAGCAGTGACAGCCGGGCGCAGCTACACAAACCCCACCGTTTCTCCGACTGTGTGACTGGGCCACGGCATCGTTTCCAGGATTCCACTCAGCATTCAGGCTCCATCCTTCCTCAGTCTACTCGTTCACTCCTCTACACAGAAAACTGCAAAAGTGCCTCAGGGAGAAGTGAGGAAACTGGTCCATCAGTCCAGAAAGAGTCAAAATACTCCGGCATATTAGCTCAAATTCTCTGTTTAAGATTCTCCTCAGTGAGACTGGACCTCTTTAAATGTGCAGCCGGTGCAGAAGTTTGGATACAGGCAGCAACGCTGAAAAGACGCTCGAGGCAAAGCTGTGGCTGTTGGTGCTGCAGAGTATCTGATGAAAAACTGCAGAAACGTACTGTGTAACAATGCTTTGGTTCCCCTTAAAATACACCTATTGTACAGACCGGATGTCGGTGGACACGGCTGCAAACTAAAGCTAATGATGGAGTTTCATTCACTTCAAATGCTGCATTAGCAGCGCATCAGGAAACGACAGAAGAACTCAGACTTACAGCATTTCAACCCGACGTCTTCCTCAAAAGCTTAATTAGTGTCGGACCAACACCTTCTACCATCTGCTGATTGGCTGATTGGCTGCAGGCGTGGAGAGCTACTCCGTCAAAGCAACCTAACTCTCATTGTTGAGCACAACTACATCACACATCAGCATTTGACAAAAACATAATGTTGAACTTCATTAACTTTTTGTTTTAGAAATCTTATGTTTGCTTTTCAGTAGTTTTTTCACTTCTGTTGGTTTTCTGTCTGTCTGTCAGCTTTTTTGTGAAGTATCTTGATAACTGTTGGCTGGAATTAAGTACAGATATCCTTAGAGAATATATCCTAATGACCTCCCAGGTTCTCCTCTCTGCAGGATGCATTTTTGAGTTTGTCCAAGCCTCTTTCAAAATAAAGGACATTCCCATCAGCCTCACCTGTGCTTGTACTGCAGTGCTACTTTGCATTGATGACAACAGCTATGACATTTACAATCTACAGAAATGACAGAGTGTGACCCACAGCCGGTAGGTACAATGTTGAAACAGAATAAAGACTGTATTTCTTACAACTCTCTAGCTTGTGTTTCATTGCTCAGCCACATATTATATCATCAAAACTCCCAAATGGCTTCACATGTCGATCTTTCTGCTTACACCATCCGCACACAAATGTCACAAATGTCTCTGGCCACATCTTACATTTACTTCACCACAACTACTAAAGGTGATAAAACTGCTTTTGGACCGACACTTTAACGTGAGCATCCTCACAGAGCCACCGTGTGCTGCTATCATGTGATGGACACATGTACTGAGCGAGTTCAGGAATGTTATTCTGAAAATAAATGCATTCAAGCCACAAGATATACTTTTGGAAAGTACGATTAGAATCAGACTTTCAGGCCGATTTCACCTGTTTTCTAATTTTCACAATTCACACGGACACATTCCTGACTTGTTTTTTTTTATATTTAGGCTTTTCGTGGCACTGGCCGGTCGTTCCTGCCGGGACTCTCCATGGAGGCCACAGCAGCTGTCACAGCCCTGCTTTGTGTGCTGGACGGCTTACAATGGACTTCCTGTGGCTGTGGAGCCACCGCCTCCTCTGCACCAATCAGATCTCAGCACTGACCAACACAGCGTCCAGCACAATGCTGGGCCGTTGCCATGCGAGCAACGGACGAGTGTAAACAGGAGGGAGAACAGAGTGTCGGACGGGCGAGATGACCTGATGGTCTGCACAGACGGACCGGGGCTCTGAAGACAAGCGTTTTCTATTCAAAGACATTTTCTTTGAACTGATAAATGAGCCTGAAACAAGTTGTTTGGCCATTTTCTTCCTGTGATGACTTCACCGTCGTGGCATGTGTTTGTAGTACACATGACAAACATTTACTTACTTGTATACACTTTTACTGAAAAGAGCATTTTCATTTTAACTTCATGAAGGACAAAGGGACATTCCTTCTTTCCATTTGCTGCCAAACCGTCAGAAAGGTGGCGAGCCACTTCTCCAAACACCTCCTCTGTTGCCTGCCGTCGCTTCGAATACTGAAAGCTCGCCGTGAAACAACAGTGACAAAGGATCCACATGGTGTCGATGCAGGAGACTGACGGCTCGTGACCCACAGTGCAGCAGCGAAATGTCAAATATCATTCCTGACACTCACGCTGCGTTTTCCTGGTTGGTAAATGTCTTCCATTGTTTTTAGAATTTAACTTATCCAGCAACTTCCTGGGAAGAAAAGGCTATGGTGTACAATATAAGAAAGTCTGAAAAAATGAATGTATTTTGGTGTAACAGCAATAGTTTTACCCTGTTAAATTATCTTGTGATACCTTAGACTTGTTTTTGTTGGAAAAAACAACGGAGCTCTATGGTACAGAGGAAGAAGATACACCGATCATCCAGAACTCTGTGAGCGACTTTGACAAGGAACCAAACTGTGATGCTGGACGACTGGGTCAGAGCATCTCCAACACTGCAGCTCTTGTGGGGTGTTCTGGTCTGCAGGGGGCAGCACCTACCAGAAGTGGTCC
>JAVQJF010057291.1:0-17329 GCA_036023855.1 Gadopsis marmoratus
GGCAGCTGCGTCTCAGACCGGGAGGGGCGTGGTCGTCCCGGACGTATACGCCCTCCCAGACTCGGCCTGGACTCCTACGGGAGCCCCATGGCCCATGCCTCCAGCATGGTCTGCCACAAAAGGCATTTGGGTGGCCTAGGGGTTTAAGACGCTGACCATGTAATTGCAGTCCACTCGCCTCTCTACTGTCCTCAGTTGAAATGAGAAAGTTGTATGTTATAATATTTGGTTTCCGTCTGTGCATTAACTAGAATCTGCATAATGCCAATTATGCTTTCAACTTATTTGTAAAAGGCAGTAATGTCACCGTCCTGTCACTGGCCAGTGACTCATCCTGGACTCATATTATATTATATACAGCTCTGGAAAAAAAAAAGTGATCAGTTCTCTGGTTTTACTATTTCTAGGTATGTGCTTGAGCAAAATGAACTTTGGAAAGTTTGGAGTGGTCTCTTAATTTTTTCCAGAGCTGTATGTATCTAATTGACTTGGGGCGGCAAAAACAGCCCAAACCTTCCATCATGTAAAACAGCACTTGACTGCTTGTTGGTCAGAATAGCTAGCAGAGCTCTATCATGGGTCAAAGATGTGTGTTTGGATGTCAGTTGGTTGATCTCTGATTTATACAATTCCCTTTCACTCTCTGCCTCCTGATCTCCAAAGACCTTTTCTTCCTTTCAATACTATTAAAGGATTTTAAAAAAAGGAATAACTGGATAGGACTGAACATCTTCTGGATTCACTACAGTTTGAGTAGCGTAGCACTGGGGGGGGGGCTGCAGGATGCAACCATCACTCTACTACACTTCCAATGTGTTCCCACGTGTCAAATACGTTAGCTTGGTTAGTGGCCCCGACGCTTCAATCTATGTCGCTGCAGGTACCCCTGTAGCCTTGGCATGTAACTCAAGTTATGTAACTAATGTACTTATTTTTACACTGAACATGATCTTTTCCTAAATCTAACCAATCAGTTTTGGTTCCTAAACCTGACCAAATTTTCATATATAGAGAGTCGGTCTAGACCTGCTCTATATGAACAAGTGCTATGAGATAACTTTATTATGATATTGCTCCATATAAATAAAACTGAATTGAACTGAACAACAACAAAGTTATCACTGGGCTCTTTTCATATAGAGCAGCACTAGGAGACAGTGGCAAAGAAAAACTCCCTCTTAACAGACAGAAACCTCGAGCAGAACTAGAACCAGAACCAGAACCAGGCTCTGGGGGCTCACCTGCCTCGACAGGTTGGGCTGAGGGGGAGAGAGTTCTGCAGAACCCTGCACGTGCAAAACTGATGTTAGAGGGTTACGAACGTGTTGACACTTAATAAATAAGCACTTAGAGGGCGGTGAGAATCATGCCAGACTGTTGTTTATGGACTTTTAACCCCTGCTGATGCAGAAACGTTCTAGCTCTTTTGGTTTGGAATCTAATATTATTGGATGGATTGTAATTTCCTCATCAACAGAATTGAGTGAGTGAATGGACATGACTCTAGGCTGCCCTCAGCATCAGCTGGCTCTCCCCAGGGCTGTCACGGATGTCATTGCTTTATCGATCTTTTATTGAATCTTCATCTGCTGGAATCCTTCTGTTGCTGTCACCGTTCTAAACAGGGTGGCACATGTCTGCAGCAAAATCACTGGCACTCAACAGGAAAGCCTGTCTGTTCTGTTTACAGACTGTTGTTAAAGAGAGCAGAGTCCATTCAGTGTGACAGTTCCTGTCTTCTACATCCAGAGTTTCAGATCTTACCATCTGGTTCTTTTTGGACCCGTTAGCCTAAACTGACAGATTCATCCCATTTGCCGTGTCTCAACTTAACTCAGTGAGGAAAAGGTGATTTATATTCAAGCCAATATAGTAATATATAACTCTAGATATCGTAGGTTTTACACTCTCACACACACACACACTCTCACACACACACACACACACACACACACACACACATATCTGTAATTTAATAAATATTATCTTTAATAATATTAATTTGAGTACTCTGTTTTCTTTTAATCCTGTGTTTCCCTGCTGCACAACCAATTGCCCTTTGGGGACAGGTAAAGTGATTGTGATTTTAGCTGCGCTTCAAGTTAATTTATTCTTGGCTGTTTGGTTTACAAATCTGAGAACATCTCTCTATTATCTTGAAGCCACACCCTGCACGTCTCTATTTGTTTGTTTCAGGTTTACATCTGACATTGAATCATGCTGTAAAATCACTGAAAGCATCCACACAAAGCCCTTCAAACAGCCTAAATCCTACCTCGACATGCCTTTGGCCCACTAACAAATTCCTCCGAATGCCTTTGCCACAGTGTGCACACATGAAGGCGTCTTCACGTAAATCCATCATCCTGGTGAGAACATGGACTCTTTTGTGTGAAGGCTCTCCAGAGGATATGATATCATCAGCTTTCTTTGTTTCAGTGAGCTGTGGCGCAAATATCCCACAAGTCCAAGTGAGAATTTATAAGTTTACGTAGACGTTTCACGTTTTTTTAACAAGCCTCTCCCTCCCACTGTCACAGGGCAATATATAATCCTCACCTAAACATTTGAACTCCTACTTCAGAGGGAAGGAACGCCGCCAGAGTGGCCTGTTTAGTTTTATTAGTGTGTCAAACTTGTATTGATTGAGGGTATGATTGAAAGCACTGCAGCCTCAGACAAATTGAAGCAGACTGGGGAGTGTGTGTGTTCAGGAGTGTCTGTCTGAAATAGTAAAAGTGATTGAGAAAGATGTACTTTCTTTTTTACATGTATCTAGGCATGCATGTAATGAATTATACATTTCTGAATGATTATGGACACAGCGTCTAAAAATACGCACATCAGAAAAAAACCGCTAGAAATGCAGCAGGATGCAGCAAAACAAAACCCAGTGAGAAGTGGCTCCCCAAGTCAAACCCATACTTCTTTATTTATAGCCCACAGAGTGACATTTTCACAACACTGCCACCAAACCATGAAGTTTTCATTCTATATTTTGCCAAGGAATGGTTCGTTGTAGAGACTAGAGGGAGGCAGGAGCAGGAGCAGAGTGCTGGGAAGGGAGAGAAGGAGTTGATCGATTACACAGAAAGTGCAGGGAGTGCAGACATTCGTCGTGCTCACGAAGGGCGCGTGTGCTTTTAAATTTTGTTAACGTTTCCTGTCTTCTCCCCACGCTCATCGGCAGGTGCCTGACTGGATCATTGTTGCTGGTAACATGCTGGCACAGGGGAGTGCCCAAAGGCAGTGGACATGTGCTCGCCACAGAAAAATAGAGACTGCCTCCATCAGTTAACGTCACTGAAGTACAGTGGCTCCGTTCCTGCCACAGGCCACGCTGCAGGGAGGGAGAGGCTTAGCTGCAGGTACAGTGCAGTACGATGGGGTTTGAACAATGCAGGTTTTGGTAGGCCGATGCCACTGACTGATTCTGCTGCTAATTGCTATAGTGTGTGCAAAGCGGTTGTATTTTTCTTTTAGCGATGAATTGAATCACAGTGCTCTCGTGGATCATTCAATGATGCTAAAGGATTATGTTAAGGCTTTTTGCTTTGAATTGTCATTTAAATTCATGACAACTGAGAAAAGTCCATCTACTGAGGAAGAAGGACTGATGTTGTTGATAAAGCTGGTAAGCGGTGAAGTTCCCCTTTAAAGCAGCTTTTGGGCCACCATGCTACACTGACATTCTCCAATCAAACCTAGGAGGAATGAGAATTTAAATACAAAATATATGTATGTATTTAATCACAATATTGCATTTGAACTACTGTAACTAGAAGTAAACAGCCAGACCAGTATTGACCAGAACTGCGTCATATGTCCATCAGAGATGGGAAAGACTGCATGTCTGACAGGGGATTGGATAATGATGATTAAATCCATCAAGATCTCTGTGCAATTAGTTTGAACCCAAACTTAAAATAGAAAACTTGTGAGAAAGAGAGCTGCCTCTTGAAAAGGTTTTCCTCACTGACCTCATGACACACAACAATAATTAGAGCCAATTATACAACGTGAGTGACATTTTAATTGCACCCCACACATTTGTTACACTCCTTTAGCTACTTGGATGGAAAATATTGCTCTTGTCTACCATCCCTACTGCAACTAATGCAATTTTAATTAAAGTTTTTCTTTCCACAGAACTCCTCTCTGCTTTGTCCTTGGAGGTAACAAGTTCAGGCATGAACTGTAGGTATTGCATTAAGCTGCCAAAACAGTAACAAATAACTGTGTGGCGCTCGTGACTCAGTGTGCAGCTATTTCTGGTATCCAGTTAACTGTAATTGCAAACAAGTACTGTAGCAAACCACAAAATATGTTGATCACTTATGTTATTCAGTGTTTACATTGCACGACACACCCGAAACTCATTTGAATGTCACAAGAGGAAGCAATTCACTGGCATATCAAAATGAAAACGGTGTTTCCAAAACGCAAATGCAGTGAAAGATTCCATGCGAAATTGGAATGCAGCACACTGACTCGGGAATGTGTTTCTCAAGCTCAAAGCCGCCTGGTCACGGCTATCGGATCTCTTCGTGAGCACAGGACTGGTTTATCTCTGTGGATATAAGGTGCCATGAAACAGACGTCATAAAGTAGGCTTACTGTAAATCTCGGACCCTCCTGACATCAGGGTCTTCTGTGATTTAACAGTCTTTTGCAGCACCGTGATGATTCCTTTCACATCTGTGCCAGTGCTGACATCAAAAAAGGCCGCTCTCCACCTAACAATTGTTAAAAAAACACCAACCTTTTTCTCGGCTGAGTTCAGTTTATTATCGCTTCAGATGGAGTGGGCAGTGAATAACAAAATGAAAGTTTTTGCAGATACTGTATGAACTGCAGAGGGCGATTGTTCATGCACCTTACCAAGGTGCCCTTCAATATGACTGGTGCAAGGGCCGATGGGTGGACTGAGGGAAAGTACAGTTATTTAAAAATGGCCATGGAAGTTATGTTAGTTTGAGTAATGTGATTTTAATAATGCATGCTCACAGTCTCAGCCACCAGCATCAGAGCTGATATTCATAAAATACTTTGCTCTTTAAGAACTGATCAAGGATCAGTTACATAACCACACAGGACAAACTTCACTACGAGATGAATTGGTCTCAGAGGAGCAAGAAATAATAGCTCAGGTTATATTAAGTAATTCAACCGTTATTTATGCAGGGGAGGGTTTGCTGAGTGTGCATGCTCTTTTGCAGCGAGGCACTGCTTCACATTGACACAGATATATTTACACCTGGGAGCTGCAGCTACAGTTTTCAAGGCTTTGAGCGAGATAGGTTTTTGAAGGTTGTTACACATACAAGCATACTGGAATAAATATTTTTGGAAAAGGGCTAAATTGCACTTTAGTGTTTCCTCTATGATTGTGCCAACCAATGACATGCAGTTTAACTCCAAAGACATCATTGTGATCAGAGAACCGCATTGTACTAACATAATGAAATATAATATTTGGTATTATATTATTTTAAGCTGGTGCTTAACTGCAGAGCAGATAATTAATTTGTTCCTCTGGTCGAGTTGTGCATATTTCAGGGATGTCCTAAGACCATTCAGGTGTTTTTTATTCATGGTTTTTGCCATAACTCACTCGTAGTGATGATCCGAGATTTATCACCCAAATCTGCAGCTCGCCTCGGCTTAGCTGTCCGGCCCACAACTTTACTGTTTTGTGTTTGCAGAGGAAAAAGCTCTCCTCCTGTCGAAGTGTCCCTGGGCAAGACGCTGAACCCTAAGTTGCCCCCGGTTGTGCTGCTATGCTGCCTGTCCCTGACCAAGACAGGACAGGGATGTTCACTGGATTTGGTTCCCGGTCGCCACAGAAGGCTGACCGCTGCTCCAGCTCCCCTCGGAAGAAGGATGGCCGGATTCAACGTGTATGTTTGTGTTTGAGCTGTTCTCTGCATATGTGTATCATGACTGACCATTAAACGACCGAACGATTCAATTATCATTATTAATTATTATTATTATTATTATTATTACACTCTGTCTACTACCTGCTCAGCACCAAACAGCAGACAGACAGTTAGCAACTAGCTGGTGAACAAAGTGGAGCACTTAAAGACCCAGACAGAGTTTGTGGAGACCAACAACAGAGCGAAAGAGAGGGAATATTGGACGTGAACGGAAACAAGACTCCAAATGGATGATAATGTCGCTCTGTAACTGCTGGGTGTGTAAATAACAAGCTGTTTGTTAACAAGTTTACTATATAAAGATAAAAAGTGACGACATGTCAGTGTTGGAACAGAATGTTATTACAGGTTGAAGAGGTGTCTAAATGGATAACTAGATGTGTGCTAAAGATAAGCCAGTGTGGTGGCATTTACTGAGCATCCTCGCCCTCACAGTGAAGGTCATGTGCTAATGTTAGCAACCTGGCTAAGAAGCAATACAGAAATAAGACAACTTAGAGTTACTAGAAAATGTGTGCATTCCTTCTTTTTTGGCTGAAGCTTTATCCACCTCCCTCCATGAGACCCTGCACCAAGCTAACTGTCCACTGAACACACAAATGGGGATATTGATAATAGCCATCAAGTCAAGCCCAAAAATGTCAAAGTAACGAAGTGTCACTAGGATTATGTGTGTAATTTCAAACTGTAAACCCTTCCACTACTCCTTGCTGACATAGTAATCACAATACTGTAGTGTGTCAGAGTAATGTGTTACCGTTCCAAGATAAAATGCTGTCTGGCACCCGACTCTCAAGTCTCAGATGATGGAGTTCCTAATTCCTAATTCAGACCATTATCATTACCATCATTACATTACCCATTTTGGGGCTAATTCGGGCAGTCAACGCTGCTGCTACACTCACATTGTAGACTGTACTTTTGCTGCTGCTGCTGCTCATATCCCATTTCAGAAACCCCACCACAGCAACCCCTCCCACCTCCTCCCCGTAGGCTTCGAGCCTGTGTTCTACAGAGTTATTATTGTCACTCCCCGCTCCCTGCTGTGCTGAACGCGGTGTTACCTTGCATTTCTGATAAGAACTTTCAAAGACCAAGACGAGAGCAGAGAGAGACGGTCTGTGTGGAGGGAATCAAAGCCAGGTAATCTGCCTGGCTTAGTAACAGCTGAGATGAAACGGGTTATGCTGATTTGCTCTGATCTGATAACGTGAAGGATCTCGCACCAGCCACTCGGTGCACGGATTTAGAATGTCAGTCTGATTGTAAAAGGGACATCACAACCTGCAAAATGCCTGATGTATTAAGGATAGCTCACAAGGCCTCTCCTCTTGGCCCAGTCTCCTCGAGCTTCGTGAGGGCGCCCTTCATTCATGCGGCATTGCTTTGTCTACGTCGGGACAGCACACATTTGGATCCCAACAACCAGAGTTGAAAAGCAACACATGCTGTCACCTGTGGTAAATTCACGAAGGCCTAAAGATGTTTCTTAACATTTTATTGTGTTTTCAGAAAAGTGCCATATAAATACCATATTTAGTAAAGAATTTTAGTCCCTATTTACAGCATGCAATCTGTAGAACAACCTTCACATATTCCTCTCTAATCTGATGTCTACTGCAGCCTTTTGTTGCCCACAGAGCAGCTGCATATCAGCAGTTATGGGTCAGTGCCTTTCTAAAGGGCACTTCGATGGCAGTTAATTTAGGTAGAGGAGAGTGTTACCTATTTTCCTCCGCTAACTCAAATCTTTCCTAGCTCATCCAGGGCTTTAAACCCCTGACCCTCTGGTCAAAACCTATCCTTATCCTTGTCTTTAAGTTTGTCCCGAAAATTTTGCCGAAGTCATTGTCTGCATGCATGCTTGGCAGGCTGCCCGAGACTCTCTTTTTATATTTCACAGTGCAGACACGTATACACATCCCTGTGGCAATGTGAATAATGAGAACATGTACTTGGGAGGAGAGGAACAAATAGGAAATCATTGAGATAGAAAACAAGATAAAATAAAGTTGACCTCCTGATGCTTTAGAGGTTCCTCGGTACATACAGTACGTTCTCACCGCACGTATGGAGCTGGATACAGTGTGTATATTTAGCCATTTCCGCTGAATCAGGTACACTTCATCCATACCCTGAGCCATTCTTCTGAGGCTTTGCTGGTAGGCTGACCATGAGGGAAATTACAATGATTATTTGAAATGGTGTAGTAGTTGTATGTGTATGTCAGTATTTGCTTGTATTTGTGGTATTTTTCCTTTTTGCCAACAGAACCAGAAAAGGCACAAGGTGACTCCAGCCTCTCCGGAACGTCTCCTTCAACAGAAAGACTCCTCCAGGCGTGGCGGCTGGCCTGATTGACAGGCCCACACTGCCTTATTGCCATTCAACACGGAGATAAGAACAGATAAAAAGAACAACATCAAAAAGGCAGCATCGGGAGTAATTAATCAGACTGCAAGGACACACAAGCAGCTACACGAAAACAAACCAGGTTGAAACTCATTTTAAACCGTCCTTTTATGTTCAGTCTTAATGGGTCAGCACAATTGGTAACGCGACCCACCCTTGGCCACGCTTCTCCTTGTTTCCGTGCCAGCACGGCTGCAGGGATCGCTGTCCCCATCATCAGCAGGCCGTGCTTTGAGGTTTCACGTAAGGACCAACTCTCGATGAGGGGCAATCAGTGGTTATGTGTGTGTTTATTTTGGTGAAGGCAGGACAAAATGTAATACTTCTCCTCCTTCGATGTCTGCCCTGTTTGGGAGAATTCCCCCCTAAAGGAACTGAGCTATGAATTTGATATCCCTTCTTTAATTGTGTGGGTCAAAGGTCAAATATATGCAGATTCTCCAGCCCTGTCATGGCAGACAGCAGAACTCATCCTCGAACACCAGATACGGCCAGTAATAATTCGCCCATCCCACGGTTTCTCTGGAGCACCGCAGCCGCCACATGCTTTGTGCTGGGTAAACAGCGGCGGTTGGCCCACAGAGGGAAGGCAATCCGCTCGGCACCCACCATTGTGTTTGTCCTCTAATCTTGTACTATTACCAGGGAGAAGAGCGACAAACAGGCGAACAGCGTAGCTCAGCAGCTCAGCTTCCACTGAGGTCAGGGATGAGGGACTGAGAATGACGGGTATCTGATTTCCCCGTTCGGCCCACCCAGACAAACGCTCCCAACATCTTACAAGAACCCGTCTTTGCTAATTCAGTGTGTTTTCAATTATCCTGAATCTGGCAGCCTTGTCATCTTCGTCAGTCTCTGACCCCAGTCCCTTTAAGCAAACATGTGATTGTTGTTAGCTGTAGGGGGACGCTTTCAACATCTCACATTCTACCCAGTTGTTTTGTTTACATGGGTTAGGGGAGGAACGGGAATTGTGTCTCTCCACTGTGTACTTAAGGGAATGCCACCCAAACCCAACACAAATGTTGATATCCCTGGTCACAGAAGGAAAAGATAAATACGCTGAAGGGAAATCTGTTTGGAGTGATGGAGTTAAGATAACAAGGAAGGATAAAACATGATCGGGCTGACTGGTGCATAAACAGTTTGATAAGAATCCAAATGCCTTGTTTAATGCACGCAGACTGTGTTTGAGTAAAAGGGGGGAAATGTTAGGAATAAATGAAATTGTCCATGACAGTCTTTCAACAAGCTGCCGGAGCCGCGGAGTCAGATGCTTCGGGACACACTTATCGGGAACGCTGTTCGGTGTCGTTGCACCTTCCCAAGCCTCAATTTCACACTATTTTCAGTCCATTTTATTAACAGCCTTTCTCATCCTCACTTTCTTTTCGTACCTATGATCTTCACTCTAACACTCCCACTCACCTAAGTTGTGGTTTTGCGGATACAAAATCCCCCGCCCTTCCATTCTTCTTCAAGCCACCATTGCTTTGACAGTGAAAGTGTTTTCCCAGTTCATTTTTTCTCACCTATACCCACTCCTTTCTAATTTATCCACCTCTCACTTCTCTTTCATCATATACATCTCATGAGCTTAGAATGGTTTTATTTTTCCAATATAAATTGACTTGTTCACATATTCATGATCCCTGACTTTTTGTCTTGTCTTACGTTCTGAAACCAGCCTCTGGCAACGTGACAAGCTGAACTGCAGGCGACGCCATCAGCCGGCTTGAGTCGACCTCAGACTGGCCAGATCGCACCGCTACCACTTTTTCCTGCAGTGTTCTGAAACAGTTTTGTCTTGTCGTGAATCTTTGGTCCGAACTGGCCATTAGATTCAGTGGAATGTTCTATATCAGTGGTAGTAGTATCTCTGGTGTCCATCAAGGACAAATGTCCATAAATCTGTCTAGAAATAATGGAAAAGAGACGTTGCACTTCCTGTGTCACCTAAAGCACGATGGAAGCACTAGTGGCAAAAATATACTCATCCAAGCACCATGTCATTAAAAATGTAGCTTTAATGATTTAACACTGTCAAATAATTGCATAAATACTGTCCTAACTACCGTACGTCTGAGAGACGTAGGTTCTAGTCATGAAAATGTGTCTCATTAATTTATGACTAATACCTGTACAACTAATGGCATCCCCATAAACCTCAGCTGTACTTTGTTTCGTGCTAATTAGCAAATGTTAGCATGCTGACGCACTAAGATGGTGAACATTAACCTTGCTAAACATTAGAATGTTAGAATTGTCTTTGTGAGCATGTACTGATGCTGATGTTAGCATTTAGCTCAAAATACATATAATATAGCTGCGCCTATAAGCACAGCCTCCCAGAGCCACTAGCATGGCTGTAGACTGTTAGTCTTCTTCTTTGTCTGTCTGCATTTGTTCTAAAACTGTAACCCATCACAGATCATTTTTCATTTCTGTCTCTCTGTCTCACATTTATATTTTCATCCTTCCTTTCTTCCAACAGTATCGCTGGCCCCTTGTCCTCCCCCCTTCAGACGTCTGTCCTGCACAGCATCTACTGGACGCAGTGCCTGTACAGTTTACTGAGTATACTGAGCATCGACTACAGCAGAATACTAATATCCATTGATCTGTTGGAGACATAACATTTCAATCATAGGGACAGCATCCTTCAAGCCTCCAAACGTATTACTATCAATGGGCAATAGCCATAAAAGCTATCGATCTGAGGTTAAATCAGAGGTTATCCCTCAGCAGTGCTGTCCGTTCACACAGCTGTCCAACCGACCTCATTTGCCTCCGTTCGAAGTCTGAGAGGAAACACACGGTGTTCATCAGTGAGAGACAAAGGCAGGAAAACTTGTTTCTCGCTACCTCTGAGAGGAAAGCGGGAGTTAATTAAAATGTGAGACACCTCGCTGAATATCTTTAGCACTGTTTCCAAGCAGGCTTTCCAACGCCCAAGAGTAAAAGTGGGGACGGGTAGAGATTTCGAGCAGGTGAGACAGAGAGAGAAATGAGTTGGAGGGCAGCACACGCAGCACTATTTCAGCACGCAGATCTGACTAGACAGGCTGAAGCTGCAAATTGCTTTTAGCAGCCAATTTCTCACCTTAATTAAAAGAGGGGGAAAGCCACAGGCTACATCACTTTCAGCATCTGCTTTCCATGATAAAAGTGGGACAATAGTGGCCTGACTGTTTAATTTTTTCTGTTTTCTGAATGCAGTGATTATTATTTATGCTGTTGATAGACCACAGAGTGGTGTTGAGTCAGGTCAAACACAGATACTTAACCTGTAGCGTGAAACCTCAGTGGACTGAATGGCAATTAATTGTGCTTTTGCCATCTTGTCCTGTGAATGCCGCCGCCCACCCCTCTCTCTCTCTCTCTCTCTCTCTCTCTCTCTCTATGTCTCTCTCTCTCTCTTTCTCTCTCTCTCTATGTCTCTCTCTCTCTTTGTTTACTCAAACCTGCAGTCACATTATAGCTGCAGCAGCCATTGGTAACGTGCTTAATTAAACTAACAAATCATCCATCTGGAGAGTCCTTTTGTCCACATTGATCGCTGCTGGAAAACGTTTTCAAATGATTGCTTATAATGAATACAGCAGGAGGTATTTTTCTATTCAAGATCATGTTTTACCTCATCATCTACAATAATATTTTAAATAAATATAACATTCTGCGGCTTTTATGCAAACTTTGGTGTTGTGTGTGTCATTCAAGGCGTTACACGAACGAGCCCCTGCATATTTCAGGCTGCTGGTGCCTTTGCGATTTGTTATCTTACAAAATTAAAAAGCTAAGAATGCAATATTCCCACAACAGAGATACGAGCATTAAGATATTTGCTAAGAAAGAAGAAAAAGAGTGTGTTCAGACAGATCAACCTCAGCAGACCAACCTCATTCATTTTAATGAGACCAAGGTCGTTTAGCAAAACACTACAACCAGGCTCAGCTTTGGCCAATTGAATCCTTGTAAGGGCATATTCCTGCTAGACTGCCTAATAACACGTACAGCGTAAACACACCATGTTTATTACCTGGTTATCGTTTGGGGTCCTGGAGGCCTCGGACCCAGCACAAATAATACCCTTATTGTTTTATCATCTTGAAATGTCTACTATGATTTTGAACTGATAACATGTTTCATAGGCTTGCCACAGAAAACCTCATTACCTTTTGGGGTCTCAGAGTACTGCACAGTACTTTGACTTTGGATGTCATTATTGGAGTTTTAGAACAGTTTGTTCATAAGAGGGCTAACATTTAGACCTCACTGCGGTCAAATTGACTCCAGTGGAATGTAACTAAGTACAGTTCTTCCTGTGCTTCATGCAAGAAGGAAGGCTGGCCACTTGAATAATTTTCTACATATGTTTTTAATATGGTCAGAAGAAAAGAGAAACATATTTGAAGGGGAAACAATTGTTGATTTTGCAATATTTATACACAAACAAGTAGACAGTTTAGCCAGATTATCTAAACCATTTTATTGGAAAGTAAAAAAAAAAAAGTGAGAATGCGAGTAATGCCACTGATCCCACACAGCACAGGAAAACTGGGAGTGCACACGACTACAGCAAGTACAGTAAGTCAAAGCTGAACCGGGAAGCTGGGCAGCAAAATGTGATGTTTATAACGAACAGTTCAATCAGACAACTTATGTTTGAAGTGTTTATTGTAGCAACAGAAAATAGAGTTTGGCGTCTCGGCTCCGACCTCATCGCTTCCCGCAGATATGTTTAAATGGAGATATTGGGGAGTGATGAGCAAATATGTTGAAACCCCCAGCCTGCAGGTGGATGCTGGGGCGGTGCTGAAAGAGCAGGCAGAAATACTGACGCAGGGCGGCAGAGGCACTGACAGGCACGCCGAGAGATGGGTATAGCAGTGCATCTCAAGCTGACTGCCTGAACTAGCAAACATCGCTCCATTTTGGCTCAAAGTCTTACAATTCTCTTTGATTTTCTCTTCCAAATAGTTTTGACTAAGGTGTCTGGTCCTGATGAACCGTGGTTTTCCCTCGTGGTGTTTCTGTCAGGCTGATACATTTGTCTAGGTAGACTGTAGTTTCATTGTGCAGGAAAGGATCAGCGGCATCAACTCCTCGTATTCTAACAGAACCTCACCTTAAGCCGCCCTCCTCGCTGCCTTTGGTGGGATCTCCTCTTCTCGTAAAATACCCGACGACGTCGCGCACGTTTAACAGCGTCTGCGGGGAAATGTTGAGATCACCCTTATTGATAGACTCATAACCACAATCTCATAATTCCCAGACGGATCAGGAGGTAATTTTCCTATGCCCACAATCAGGACTCTTGATCATATTGAGCCGGCCCCTGACACTGTGCATGATGGGAGAATAAGAACATTTCCTGTCGGCAGTTCAGAAATGACATGGATGAATGTAAAAGAAAAGCGTCCAATTATCTTAAGCGGGTTTACACAAGTGATTGCCCTGTTGATGGGGGGGGTTACTGAGGAGCCACAGTTAGAAATGGTCGGCTGGAGGTCTGTTTGATTTGATGGGATTCGTTTTGAAGGGCCAAGTTGACGTTTCCTCTTTGCGGTGACGGCTAAGGAGGGAGCAACAAATTACTCCTTGTTGGCTGAGGCCAGTGTGGAAATCTGATGAGGGAAAATTACACGTCACATCTGCCCTCGTTTTGGAGCCAAACGGGCCAAAAACCGTGACGCTCCAGTTTAAAGGTTGCCTCGAGCTGGAGAAGGGCCTGTGTGTGTGCGTGCACTGAAAAAACCCTGAATGTGCCTTTGTGAAGTAGTGTGTTATGTATATACTGTACAGTCTCCAGCCAGCTGTCACTCAGTTGTCACTGATCAGAGGGGGCATGTTTCACAGCCCTGCTCGCGTAGAGGAAGAAGGGAGACATTCCACTCATGTGCAGGGCGAATCAGGCTGTTTGTTCTTGCCTTATTCTCAGAGTCCAAGTAAATTGGACCATTAAACTCTTTAAACTCTGACCTTGGCCTAATTATTTGTGGGTGGGGGGAAGAGGCGAGTTTGGAGTTCACGGCAAGACTGACAGGCCGACGTGCGTCACGCTTAATGCCGGACTGGGAGGTTGCAGTTTAGCAGAGGGAGTTGAAGGAGAAAGAGAAGGTTGGAGGGCAGTGGAGCTTTTGGGAGCTGGCTTGGCAGAAAGTCTACTGACACTACAGTTTTAAAGTAAGGTCTCCTGCCTCACTCTCTAGCTTACCCTAGATCAAGAAAAACAACATGAGTTCTGTACCGTGCACACACTCTTGCACGTACACGCAAACTCACCTGCGCCCCTCAAGATTTGAAGTTTGATGTTAACCTTGCGTAATGTATTCAGCGACATACTACATTCTGTACATACTTGTGTCACTGCATGCTCACGCACACCCCAACACGCTACAACACTGTGTGTAGAGGCACTGACCTTCAGCTTGATTACCATTTGAAAGGGAGTTTACAGCGATGCTCGGCACCACTGGAAATACATCACACAGTCTTCTCTTTGACCTCCTGGAGGCGACTCAGTTTTGGTGTGTAGCTCAACATCCATATGGAAACAAGGTTCCATGTCGACACCGCGTGAGGTTTATGTGTTTATCCAACTGTCACAGAAGATCATAGGATCCGCACAACAATAAAAAATAAAACACAACTATAATATTAGACTCAAGAACCCTGGAGGCCTAGAGGTTACTTGGGACCTCGAGTGCATGACATGAATTGACCCATTCTTGCACAAATAAAAGTGCATGTTATAGCATGTGAAATAAAATCCAAATGTGCCTAAAAAAATGTCATTTCACATGTGATATTGTGAAATAGTTGTTGTAGGATGTGATGTCTTGCATTTCACACATAAAATATCTCACATCTCAGTCACATTATGCTTGTATTGATTATCACACATGAAATGAAATGTGGGCATGGAAATACTTTTCTACTTGTGACACGTAAAATTAATTTCACCTGTCATCATTTAGCTTCCAGATAGCCCACACACACACACACACACACACACACACACACACACAGGTAGTGAGTGATTGCATGCACCTGCAAGCATGATGTGATAGGGATCTTTAAAGTGGTGCAACTAGTCTGTGTCACGGCCATGTTCATAGTTTCCTTGTGTTCCTGGTGTTCTTTCCCCCTCCCTCTTGTCTCCTGTGATGCCTCTCTGTGTGTCTGTATGGAAGGCGTGGCGTTCATCGACATATCTCCTACCCCGAGTCTGCAATCAGTCAGTGCACCTGCCATTCATCAGCTCATCACCCTGCAGTATTTCTACTCTGTTTTTCCTCTCAGTCGTCGCCAGATCATTGCTTCAGTTTTCGTAGCAGCAAGCTCTCCGGCCTCTGAGAAGTTTCCCTATTTTTGGAAATAGTGCAACTGTTTTGCTCGTGTTAATCCTGTCTTTTCCTGTGCTCCAGGTTCACTCCCACGCCACCAGATTACCAGCATGCTCGTCGGGGCTTCGGCTCCGCCTGGCACCGTGCAACAGTCGCGGCTACACACCAATGAACATATACAGGGTTAGTTCTGTGATGTTTGTGTGGCTGTTTCTTTTTTTGGACAGCCAACAGCAAAGCGATGGCAGGAAATGAGGGGAGAGAGAAGGGCCCCAGCTGGATGCAATGTGGGGACATTGTGATTTATCGCTGGTCATTTAAGAATTCAGTGCGTCTTTAGTGACTAATCACAGATTTTTTCTTTTTTCAGCCGATTCTGTTCCTAGTCCTTTTTAATAAGTATTTTTCCATACTAATCTTAATCTGATATTTATTTTCAGCTATTTTTGGTTGCTCTTGGTTCCATAACCGAAAGCCCTATTAATTTTCCCCATATTCCCCACATTAGCTGAGTTGGAGTGCGTCTGCAGTGTGGGCTGTCAGCCGGCCGGCTGGTTAAATCATCGGTCCAAAAGGTCAACAACTGCATTAGAAGATATGGTGCTCTTTGATTTTAAAAAAAAGTAAAAGGAACTTGTAGATTACTAGAAGAATTGATGCTGCTTTGAAGGCAAAGGGTGGTCACACCAAATATTGACTAGATTTCTCTTTCTTTCTTCTCATTCACTGCATTTTGTTAATTGATGAAACTAAACTATTAACATTTCCATTTCTGAAAGTGTTCTTAGTTTACAGCATTTTGTTTCACACCTGCCTAAAACCTTTGCACAGTACTCTGTGTGTGTGTGTGTGTGTGTGTGTGTGTGTGTGTGTACATACACTGCTCAAACTGCAAGTGATCATATTTGGTCACTTCCGCACATGTCCAATATGAGGCTCTCCCGCCTCTCTGTGAGGAAGCAGAACCACGTGAAGATCAGGCTACGTCCTACATAGTCACGGCACGACGTATCAGTAGTGGCCCAGAGTCTCTCAAACTTCCTCTTGCCTCTTAACGTCACTGAATGCAGCAGATTGCCCCTTCACAGTCAGACGTACACGGAAATAACTTCGACACTAACGATGGTAAGTTGACGAAACTCCTACATTTCACAGTTAAATAGTTGTGCTAAATTATAGGATAGGTGTTGTTTGCATAGGATTTATAAAAATGTGTGATGTTTTCGAGCGGAAAATGGGAGACCATATTTGATCATACACCCTGTTCATGTAACACTACAGAACATGCCGGTATGTCTGTTCATGAACATACGGCCGATGCAGCTAGAACTCACTACCAACAAGAACACACCACTTTTCTAACAGTTTTACAACATTATAACAGTCTTTAATTAATATAAGCGGTACCACATTACTTATTATGCTATTTTTAATTTATTATATATTTACAATTTATATGTCAATTATATGGGATGATGTCAGTGATGATGAGGGCTCCGAGGATGAAGATGATGAAGTGATGGACCCTGACTTCATCCCACCCACCTGCAACCTGGACACTCCAGGCCCAAGCGATTAGAGCTCCTCTGCCAAGAGGAGATGCATGCGGTCTGCAGTGGAGGTGAT
>JAVQJF010057335.1:0-12500 GCA_036023855.1 Gadopsis marmoratus
CAGCTCAGACACGCTGAAGAGTGACGTAGTGGTTTTCCCCGCACCGTTTCCGCCTGTAGACGGGGAGCTGATCAGTATTAACGGAGGAGACACTTTTACTAGAACTCAGACTTTACCCAGCACAGACAAGGTGAGTTGGAATCCTACCCAACGAGTTTTGTAACTGTTGCACTGCTGAGCTGTGGAAGAAGTGTTTCCTGTCATGTTTCCCTACTTTCCCTCCTCCTCTGCTTGCGTTTAGCATAGGCGCTATCCATGGTACTGAAATCGCTGGGACCCGTTGCAGGGGTGTCATGCTTACGGGCCCACAGTATCAATTGCAATGACACTCCGGGCCCAAAGCTCTCTCCCGGTCAGACATGACGGTGAAAAACGTCCTGGTCTGGTACTGAGGCTCCCAAACTGCTGTGTAAAGTTAACTAGAGCGAGGACAAAGTACATCCTGTGTGGTTCTTTCAAAATAAACTTACGTTTCTCCCTCAACGGTGTTCCTCGTATTGGCAGTTAAGGAGGACTTTATTTTTTTGATACAGCGGAAATGGTCTTTTCTGAATACATAGTAGGCAGAGCGTTTGATCCGCACCACAGAGCCATCAGAGCCCCTTGTCACTTTTCAAACCCTCGTTGTTTTCCGCGGTCAAGATTTTCCGCTGGCACCCTCATAATCAAAAATGTCATCAAAAAGGAGAAAAGTTGGTCAGCAGCTTCACTACAAATGGGTTTGGTGGAGTCCTATTGTTCACCCACTGCCACACATTTTGTGTACAAAATGTATATGTATATGGCAGTACTTTAATCATAAAGTTCAATTTGATATTTTCCAGTTCCAAATTCCTGTGACTAAACGTTTTGTGCCTTTGTAGATTGACTGTGATCAGTTGAAAATGCACATGTGTACATGAAAAACTCAGGCATAGTATTAACGTTGCACTTATTTTCATTAAGAAGTCTCAGGTCGTTAATAGTGTTTTGTAAAAGGATTGTTCCTTAAATATATACATTTTCATAATGTACGATTGTTATGCTGTGATTTTACCGGTCCGGCCCACTTGAGATGAAATTAGGCTGAATGTGGCCCCTGAACTAAAATCAGTTTGACCGCCCTGCAGCTTCTCTGTCATAATAGTACACCATAAAAGGTCTGACCAATGCTTACTTAATAAAAAAATTTATTTTACGTAATACAATTCAATAGATTTTAAGCACTACAAGTTGGATTAAAAAATATTGAATAAATTAACTAAATTAAACAAAAAAAAGCTAATTACAGCAACAGTTCAAATGTGTTGGATATAGTAATAGCATGCCAAATCACGAATTACATATCCCAAAAATATTTAGTAAATCCAAATCAATTTCATGAGAAAAACAGTAAACAACGTATCCGATTCAAAGATTTGTCACATTCAATCACAAGTATAACAGTGAAATTCTTTGTCTGGAAGGCTCCTAAGCCTGTGCTACTATATACAAATATGAAAGACAATATAGAATAAAAATAAAATATGGCAGAAATAAACATTGTACTTCTAATGTATTCCTAAAATCAGTGTAATCCAGTTTGGACAAAAGTACATCGTTCCAGTTTTATTTATTTATTTATATGAAGGTGTATAGAAAGAGAGCTGTCACTGAGAGTTGGAGAGGGGGTGTGCACGAGAGGTAGATGTGGGGGCAGAGGTCAGGGAGTGTTTGTAGGTAGTCCATTCTGTGTTGTTATTTATGAGTCTGATTGCATGAGGATAAAAGCTCCTCTTGAGTGTCTCAGTCTTTGCCCTGTGGCTGCAGAGGCCACCAGCTGTGACCTGAGTGGTTGGGATCTTTCCTGATGCTGACAGCCTTCCACAGGGGTCCCTCCTAACTTAAGGGGTGTGTAGCTTCCTCGCTGCCCCCTAATGTAGACCACCAACTCCTTAGTTTTGCAATGTTCAGGGAGAGGTGACACCTCAGTGAGAGTCTGTCCACCTCGTCCAGGTAGATCTGCTTGTTGCCTTCGGAGCTCAGGCCCACAACCACTGTGTCGTCTGCAAACTTCACAATGGAGTTGGTGTCGTCTGTTGCCACACAGTCAGAGGTGTAGAGAGAGTACAGCAGATGGCTCAGTACACACCCATGTGGAGCCCCTGTGTTGAGAGGGAGTGTGTTTGACAAACTGTTTCCCACTCAATGTCTGCGGTCTGCCTGTTAAAAAGTATTTGACCCATATGCAGAGGGGGGTGTTGAGTCCCACATCTTTACGTTTTGATAAGAGGATCTATGGTGTTAAATGCTGACCTGTAGTCGATGAACAGCAGCCATGCATAGTTCCTGCATCCTTTGTCAAGGTGGCTCTGCATTACCTGAGCTACGGCATCTGTGGTGGAACTGTTGGGTCGGTAGGCAAACTGCAGTGGGTGTAGGGAAGGGGGGAGGATGGAGGAGATATGGCCCTTGATGAGCCTCTCAAAGCACTTCATCACCACTGCAGTCAGGGCCACTGGATGATAGTTTTTTGGACTTGAGGGGTTGCTGGTCTTTGGCACGGGGTTAATGGTGGACTTTTTAAAACACGTGGGGACTACAGACTGGGCCAGGGAAGTGTTGAAGATAATGGTAAACACCGGTACTAGCTGGTCAGCACACGGCTTTAGCACGCGTCCAGGGATGCCGTCTGGTCCAGCTGCATTCCTGCAGTTCACTGAGAAAAAGTCATTAAAATGTACTAAATACCTGGGTGAAATGGATAGAAGCTTAGTATATAACTGGATAAAAATTATTTGGATTCATCGAAGAAAAGAAATTGTATCAACTCAGTTTAGCACATTGTTGCTCAATTCTTACTTATCTGTACCTAAATTAATCGTTTACAATAAAGTTTTAATTGGTATCACAGGCCTTATCAAACAAAACTGAGTGAAATTAAATGATAGCTCAAATGCATTTTATTCAGCTCAGTGTGATTAAAATGTATTATGCATGGTTTAGTCTTACTTATTTATTAAATATTAATTCACCTCAGTCTCAGCTTTTACAGTAATGCTCATCATCCCCCAGGATCACACAGAGGAGCAGAGCACAAAACTGCCATGGGTAGCTACAAAAATTGTAATATAACAAATAAAGAATCCAGTGAAAGCACAACCTGTGAGTAAAGTGATGAAAAGCAGCAAGGTTCCCCGGCAACGAACGGCTCTGTATAAAAAAAACTCTTCATTGTATAGGTTACATGCATGACGACGTGCAAATTAGTGCTTAATATCACCTCACAGCTTAAGAATTATTACTTAGATATGTACATAATGATGGAAAACAACAATAACGTCACATTTTGATGTATTGTGTTTTTATACCGTGCTAAAACTGTGTGCTTAAGGCACCAAATAATCAGACTGGATTGCTCTCAGTCTCAGCTCAGTGTTGACTGATATAATGACCTTTAAGCAACACTTGGTGTAGTCTGATCGCCATCTAGGAACTTTTGAATCACCGTTTTATTCACTAATATGAGTTTGTAGCCAGATTAAATTGGAGTGAGAAAGTCCAGAGGCCTGGGTTACACCTGAAGTTACCTCCCGACCCCAAATCCTGCGTCGCCGTACAGGCCTCAGGAGGACGCTGTTGGCGTGAACTCACAAAATGCCGGCGAGGTTAACCAGCTGACATTAGGCCCCAAGAGGAATCCACCGAAAACGCATCAGGGTCAACACTCACAGTCAGTGGGGCATGAAGGGTGATACTGAGACGGTTGACGCTTGCTCCTTCTCGGGGTAACAGCAGTTGTAGTTCGTCGACTTGGATTCACGGCGCTCGGAAAGGATTCAAACGGCGACCCCGTCACTGCAACAACAAAACAAAAGGGGGTCCAAATGTATGGAAACGTACAGCAACTTATCAAACATCTCTGCGCTGTTTATCAGCTCAACACAGTATTTCCGCATTGCGATACAGCCTCCAAAGCTCAGCCGAATGTAGCCTAGCTTATTTAGCCAGTGAGCGAGATGCTAGCAGACCAGACTCGACTTACATTTCAGCCATAACGATAGAAGAACGGATTTTGTCCCGTGACATTAAGTTACTTAACATACGGTTGTATGTTGAAAACCTAAACTCAGCGGTGATAACTTTAACTTCATGGCAACCTGTCGAATTAAGTCAATGCGACGCTGGTGTCACTGAGTCCAAAATCTTTTCAAAGTGTCAACAAAACCCTTTAAAAATCCAAGATGGCGCGTCTTCTTCGCTCGCCGATTGTCGGTCACCGGCAGTGCGCGCTCAGTGCTGCCGCTCGTGGCTCGATGCTGTCTTGCATTCTGAAAAGTGGTCGATAACAGGTTCATTTATTAGTGATTTAATTCCTGAAATCCCGTTCAGCTTTTGTGTCGAGACATTTCCTTCATTTCTTTTCAGGGGGTGGGTCAATACTGAGCCTCTGTAGCTGCGACGTGACAAAACGAAACATGCGTTTTTATTGTTGCGCAATGCGCATGCGCGAATTACTCTGCGACGGCTCAATACCGCAAGTTCATATCAAAAGAGTCGCTCGATGAATGACGCAAAACTAATGCTGACAGTAGCGAACGTTAGCTGAGGAACATACAGTATGTTGGACTTCACAGGGACTGTGTTGTCTTACAGGAAAATCACCGCAGTCCAACCCGAGTAAGTCTTTATTTTCTCACTGTACAAGCGCCTCACGTCGACTTTCTGTCTGCGCTTCATAATTTAGATTGTTCTGTTCTTGGTTCATTGAGTTCACTTGTGATCAACGTTTGGCTAGTTACAAACTCTGCCTCTTTCATGCTGTCGAGGTCGTGGCTGGGTTGGAAAGACTGTGGCGACTGGCGACCTAGTTTCTTACCATGTTTTCTGAAACGAGCCTGAAGGTGACATGTTTCGTGCTGCAGATGCCTTCTGTTTTCACAGCAGCTATATTTCTTGGGTGGGACGTTTTTTTTGTTGAGTCGCATTACTTTACACGTTTAGCCCATTAGGCCTAGTTGAATCTGGCCTAGTACGTTGCACAAATGTGACCTAGTTCTGCGCACAAACTGTGTTGTAATTTCAGAGCAAAAGCACAAACAGCTTCATTCTGAGCTCCGTCTGCCTTTCAGAGCTAATTTTGCTAAATATAACCACAAGGCAAAGGAAACTGGTCCACGTTGCTTTCTCTGTGTGCGTGCAGGGAGCACATTTAGTTTGTCTTTGTATTTTCTTCAGACTCTGGTGTCTTAAGACCCTTCACATCCACGCAGGTATTTTCCTCAGTTATTCTGGTTTATTAGTTCTCAGCTCAGGTGGAAGTCCAAGAGTTATGCTGGTAATTATGTGAGGTGCACTCGTAGGACGCAGTGAAGCAGTGAAATGGAAGTCAGCTGCCATTCGATGTTTTATTTCCACCTGTGCTTTTGTTACGGTGTTTCGTGTCCAAGTGACTTCAGTGGAAAGGCGTGTAGGTGATGAAGGTGAAATTGGTCTCTCCTCGTGGAGTACAACAGGAAAGTGAGCGACGTCAATCAAGCACAATTTGGAAATGCCCACACTGTCTTCAGAGGAGGTCTAATGACACAAAATAAGCGAAAACACCGGCATAGGTGGCTCGTGGGTCTTGGAACTGCAGCTCATTCTGGAACAATCTATTTTTTTGTCTCTCTTTGATATCGCTCTGCTCATATTTGCTCTGCTCTTGCAGTAGAATATGTTCCTCCTGAGATGTTTTCATCAGCTTCTCTGGAGTCACACATTATCCTTCCTGTTATTCACTATTAGAGCTTTTAATTGTCTACTGTTTGTACTCAGAATCTCTCTGCATTCTACCCAGAGCAATTACTTGGATCATTTTTTGTTTTTTGTATAAATTGGTCTAATATAGGCTCATGTTTCAACTTATTGTCCTCTTGTCTTGATATCATAGCTCTTGGGCACTGCACTCAAGACCCCAGTGTAGTGTGAAGCAGAGTTGTACGTTTATAGGGTAGCGTGTGATAGACTTCTAATAATACATGACTTCTTGCCAAGTCGTCTTTTTACATATAAATGAATTGAGCCAATAGGAAATTATTTGTATTCCTCTAAATATACAGCTGCTTAACACATACATTTAGATGTTATTTATTAAAATAGGATGCTCACATCCTCCACATTTTGTATTGTAGAATTAGATCTAGTTCTACTTGTAATTCCTTCTTTACTGTTTGTTCCATGTCCCCATTTCATTTGCTCTGCAATATGAAGACACATACTGTACATAATATTCTTTTCACGCCTGTTCCCTTTTCTCTTCTTCCTCCTCGTCGCCCTCCCTGCTGCCAGATCTCTTTCCCCTCCCCCTCTCAGAGAAGGGGAGCAGCTGGGAGAACTAACAGGGAATTATTGTCCATCTCTGCAGACACGTGTGCTATCAGCCTCAGCGCACCTTAAACACGATCTAATATATTTTCATTATCCCCTCTAATGTGTGTACAGAGTCGAGGCAACCCATATCCGATCATGCCAAGTGGAACCTGTTTTGATTGAATTTGTCAGTGGCTAAATAGCTTTTTATGCATACATTCGCGTGGCACTTGTATTTTATAACGTTATTATTCCTCCAAACTGGATGAACGTCTTCTGATATTCCCGGTGAAGCTCACTGTACATTGTGCTGTGGTGGTTCTGGGATGCTTTGAGTCATGACATAGCCTCATTTCAGGGAGTGGTACATCACAATCAGCCATGGCCATGATCTGTCACGACTCCGTTCGTTTGCTTGGTTCAGTGTGCAGAGACTGAACCAGGGCTTCCTGTGCTCTCCATCAGACTTTACAAATATGGCAGGCGATGCCTATGTGCCATGTGAAGCTGATAAGTGGGTCAGCATGTGATTTTTGCTCCATGCGCCATCTGAATGACCCTGTGTTTGGTAGTTGCCTCTTTCTCCGATGCAGACTGTATCGGAGAAAGAGGCAACTACCAAACAAGCATGCACCAAGCATGCACAAGCTCTCCATACTGTGGGTCCGGAAACAATGCCTGGAGCTGCCTCTGCGTAAAAGTGGTTCAGTATGGGTTCTGCACGCTGCGGCTCTCTGTGAATGTGAGTGAAGGAGAGCGAGGATGGGGGGGAGGGGCAGGTAATTTTCCGCTACTTGCTGCAGCAGCAGCAGCAGCAGGGAGCTTCAGTACCGATCGAGGTATCAGCTCGGCTCGGCTCTGCGGCTGGGCGGGGCCGACAACACCTAGTGTCAATCACAGCCAAACCGGCTGGGCGGGGCAAAGGGCCAGGGCGGGTGGGGAGGAGGGCTTTTATCCATGCAGCCATCAGAACATCGTGTGTCTGTGTCGGTGTATCGTGTTTACAGTATACTGTATTTGATGGAGCCGCAACAGCAGAAATTGCCTGCCGTGGGTGTTTTTATTGAACCATGCTAATAATAATAATTATATACACATAAGAACTATTGAGAGAGCTATAGCTTTCTTGGCAGTATGCATAAGATGATGACTTTGGTTTAGAGTATGTATCCAATAAAAGCTTCTAACTCTGCCTCCCCCAGTGCTGCAAAATGCATTAAATTATTGATTCCACAGTACATCATCCTGGCTGAGGCAGGCAGCTAAGTGTTCCTGGATCATAGATTGCATTACAGTAGAAGCATTCACCTAGGTCATTTTGGATGCATGTGGATTACACAGATGGACAAAAAGCATGATGTAGTAATGTCCTCACCTCACCAGTCTTACTACAAGGCTACAGCACAGCAGAGTGGTTAAAAGAAAAATGTCTTCTTTATTTATATTCCCGTTTGTCTGTCAGACACACATCTTATGTGGCACTTCCTGTTTTTCTCCTTGCACAAGGGTGTGTCCTTTGTGTGCGTGAGGTTAGTGCTGCTATCTGTTGTTACCATGGAGACTGTTCTGAGCCGTAATGAAATGACGAACTAGTCTGTTTCCAGGGAGCTGCCAGCATGTACCCGCCCCCACCCAGACCTCCATCCCAGCATGTGTTTTTAGAGGCAAGCCGGAAGGAAACGGGGTGTACACAATGGGATGCAGGAGAGATGGAGTGAGAGACAAAGAGAAAGATGCCGACCAGAGGTGCACAGCATCTTGAGCAAAAATGCAAAGCCAGACGAAGGGACAAGGAAGTGAGCAAGCGAGGGAAAAGTGTGTGAGATTACAGCGTCATTTCTAAACAGGGGGAGGGTTTTAGAGGAAGTAACAAATACAGCAGCACAGACTCGAGCCTTGAGCGTGAGATAGTGAGAAAACGGGAGCTTCTGAGGATGAGATGGACAAAAAACACATTAAATACATGCCCTGCAGCTGAGTGAGAACATCACAGGCTTACAATTGGTCACAGATAAAGGGAAGAACTTTATCACCACCCCTGCCCTTCCCCCCCGCTTCCACCATCCCGTCCTCCATCCACGCTCCCTCTTAGTGGCATCGGGATGTTGTTGCAGTCATTAGATTAGCTTTGTCATGCTCAGAACCACGGGTTCCATCCTCTCCCATCCGGCAAGGATACAAAGCCAGGGCATCCTAAGAGGGAAGTATCCAAAGCCTGCCTGCTTTTCCTGATAGCTTTGTTCAGTGCCACAACAAGAATCTGTTTGATTTATGCACAGGCTTGAACCAGGACAGCCAAAGAACTGTTTAACCCTTGCAGGACCCCAGAGGGAGGGATTTGTGCTTCTGCTTTTAGTTCTCTCGTACCCTTTATTTTTGAAAGCTAGGTACACAAGGGATCAGCACAAACAAAACGCACCCAGAGAATGCCTCCTCCACCCGCTTACTGTGTCCACCTGGGTTAAAAGGATTGTGGTTACCATGGGACTTTTGTTTTGGAGATTTGAAAATGGGAAGGTCTTGTGCATATAGACAAAGGTATGAGAACACAGCTTTGGCATATAGTGTTCTAACCCTATTTAATAAATAAAATAATTCAGTAGTCTGTTTTTTTTGCTAATAGAATTTACCAGTCTGTATTTTGAGTTTGCTAGTTCAGGTGTTTCTTTTCTACGTATTTGCTGATAACGGGAATGATGTCAAAAATAGAGCACATTGCGGTACCTTATCTCATCTTTGAGATTCTTTTGAGGTTGTTTTTTTCCCTTTTTGGTAAGGTTAAGAGTTCAGCTGGCTTTGTTCTACAACATTATGCACTAGAATCCCCCTTTTAAGTGTGTGTGATGTGTTCCTAATGAATCGTATGTTAAATGTATAGTTACTTGTTGATAAATACACATATGCCTTGCACTTGTACAAATTACATGCTACCATCATGTGCTTCATACTGCTCTTTCTTGTCTCACCTCTGGAGGGTGCCTTGCCTTATATCTTGCTTTATCCATTGCGGTCACCATATTGGAAATGAGAGAGAAAATGACTGCCACTGCAGTCTGACGTCTTCTCTCTGTCTCTCGCGCTCATCCTCCCTCTCTCTCTCTCTCTCTCTCAAACACACACACTCATAGCTTGGATTATGTTTTAGTGCTTTGGCTTAGTGAGAAAGCCTGTGTGGATGGGCAGTGGGGTGATGATCACATGTCCAACCCTTGTACTACCGACTTAATCCAACAGAGGGACCAATTTCACTGTCTCTCTCACCTCTGTTCCCTCTTGCTCAGCCTGACTCTCCCACGCATAGAGTAAGATTCAATTTGCTGTGCTATTGACATTTAACCATTTCTTTTTCTACTGAGGCATAACTGATATACGCTGATTGTGATTCTGTTTTGTTGTCATGCATATATTTTGGATTCAGCAGAAGAGATAACCAAGGGAAAACATTAACAATTCAGCATTGGCTGAATTGTTAATTTGATTGGCTGGTGAAATGTCATCTTTTCCTAAAGATCTGTCATGAAATCATGAAACCCATCAATGGTAGCCTTAGTCTATAAAATACTTTGTTTTTTGAGAAGATTCTTCAGGATGCTGTTTCTACTGTCTCCTAAGAAAAGGGCTGTTTTGTCAGATTCTTTATTTGCCTAATCTCAAAGCACATTTCCTGACACCACAGACGCTGCTCCCACCTACACACCAGCCTGCAGACATTTCCTCTATCTTTCTCACTCACCTTTTTACTAGCATGATGAAACCTGAGAATAGTATGTGGGCCTTTTAACATTCCAATTAAATCCATAATACAATATGACTGCTGTCCAATGCACAAACGGGCACTAAACCAATATGGTATAAGGTTTTGACCAGAAAAGGGTTAGGTTAGGTTACTTTGTGCCATCAGTCTTTGATTATGGGCATGAATAATAATATTTCCCCACTTTCTGTAAATGCTTTAAAGGAGGTGTAGTCAGTATAACCTCCAACAACCTGCATGCTCCTATTTCCTGCTGTCGGTGCATCTGTTGTCAAAGCCCTCGATGGCCGTTCACTGTTTTTTAAGAATGAGAGGAAACAAAAGCAAACGATGTTCTGACATCCATTCAGATGAAATTATTTTGTCCTTGGATAGCTTTTATATTTTACACTGCCTGTGTGTGTTTCCGAGTGTGTGCCCACAGGCGCAAATGCCCTTTAAGTTTGCATGACTGCCTCTGTTTGTATATGTGTTGAATGATGGGGTGATGTAAGGAGTGCCGCTTCATGATAGCCCGGCCATGACCCGTTCCTCGGTGGATCTCTGCTGTCATCTGACTCATTAAGAATAGGGGGATTCCAGATAACAGACTCTTAGGGGAAGTAATATGAATGGCTTTTAGAGTGGTCGCTTACAGTATTAATGAGGTTGAGTCTTAGTGAAGAGTATGTTATTAATATGGCGGCCATCTTGCATAATTGATGTAACGGGGAATGATAATGTTCTGGCAGAGAGAATGAACAAAGAGGGAGTCTCAGTTTTTAAGATCTGAATTGTTTCTCCTCCCCATGGCTACATGTATCACAGGCCTGCCTGTATAAAGCCACTTTTTTTTCTCTCTCACCAGTTTCTTCTTTTTTCAGTCTGCAAAAGCCATGAGCTCTTGTGTTTCCGCTGAAGACCCCAGTTTGCTGGAACAGCAGATATCTGACAGAGTTGCAGCTGGAGACACTCCAGAGTGGAGAGAGTAGGCAAGAAAGATGCTTGGGGAAAGTGAGAATATAACGGGGTTGATACAAAAATGTCAAGGTCAGGTTAAGGAATTGATGGAGCAAAGTTTTGACAACCTGTGTGTGTGTGTGTTTTTTAAGACAAGATACAGAAAACATGTGCCAATTAGCTCTTTAATATCAGTGTTTGTTGATGTGTGACAACCGTCTGTCTGCAGGTGGAATAATAGTGATAGCTTTATCTGCAGCACCCTTGAGTGAAAAATGAAATAATCCACAGCTCAGCGGCGAGCAATTAACTCCAAAACAGATGGGCATATGAGAGAGCTGTAACAGCTCAAACACACCGGAAGAGTAGAGTGAGAGATGCTGGTGCAAAGATCAGGTGTAAATCCAGCTCTGTGTTTGTTGCTGGCGAGATAAATGGCATCTGTTTTGATTTTTGTGTCATTGCCAAACACAGAAGGCCACACGTCCAACCGGGAAAGTCTGCTAAATGTCACGGTTAGCGTGGCATCAGAGACTTTTAGCCCCGGTTGAAAGAAACGCTGTGTTATCACCGCTGCTCAGTGGGATGTAATGCAGAGAGAGAAATCCATGTCAAATATAGTAACCCGTCAAAACACTTTTGCAGAAGCACTTAAAATATAGGCACAAATAAATATTGTTCTGACGTATATTGAAATGCACATTATTTTCTTACTGTTGAGTATGCACACTTTGTACACTCAATGTCATACATTAAATTAACATAGGAATACCACAAGTTGCCTTTTATAAGTGCACTGTAGGTAGAAGGGATTTTTGTATAGTAGCTAACAATTTGTCTTCCTTCAATGGACATTTGGCTGCTTCTCCAACTCCACATTTCACCACCTCCTCCTCCTCCTCGCCTTGGAGTGTGAAGAGTCGCTCTCCAGCAGCATCCGACTGAGTCACTGTCTTCTCTCCGTCTCCCGGGATGCCAAGCGCAGACCGGGCGTGGGTGAGAGTGGCAGCGCACCAGGAGAGGAAAAAGATTATGTGGGCGGTGGACGCTCATCTTGGCCCAGTGTCCGGGGTGAATCAAGGAGGCTCAGGGTCTCACGAGGCCACTTCTTCACAGCATATAACTGGTTTAAAGCCGGTACCCTACGGGATGCATAAATGTT
The DNA here is from genome assembly GCA_036023855.1 of Gadopsis marmoratus. Taxonomy (NCBI): domain Eukaryota; kingdom Metazoa; phylum Chordata; class Actinopteri; order Centrarchiformes; family Percichthyidae; genus Gadopsis; species Gadopsis marmoratus. Next base: position 12,165 of record JAVQJF010057335.1, read on the forward strand.
AATTTGTATTTGCATGCTTGGTGGTTCTTCAGGATCTATTAGTTATTATTTAATTATAAAAACCCAATTTAAATCAGAATTTAATTGAGGCGCATGGGTTCTGAGGCCAGAGTAATTAGAGGACAGCCAGAGCAGGATGATTTGGGTGTTAATGTCACTACACATATCCGCCGTTCAGGTTACAGTTTAGTCAAACCGGCTTATTTCCAAAAGGGGGATCTCGTGATGTGCATCTTGTCTTGGCACCTGAAACTGAAACACCAATACGGTGGGTGATGTGACTTGGACGCTGTGGGCTAATGTGTCTTATAATAGCCTGTTTGAAGTTTTTAAAGG
>JAVQJF010057336.1:0-20755 GCA_036023855.1 Gadopsis marmoratus
GTGTGACCACCCTTTGCCTTCAAAACAGCATCAAGTCTTCTAGACACACTTGCACACAGTTTTTGAAGGAACTCGGCTGGTAGGTTGTTCCGAACATCTTGGACTGTATCTATTTATCATTTGAAAACCACTTCCATAGAGATAATTCATTACCATAAACATGAAACTTTAAAAAAAACTTAAGATTTATCATTAGACTATTTCATTACGCCTGATTGTAGTGTTCTCATGCAGGCTTTTCTGCCAACTGTAGTTTACACATATAATTCTTGGTGGTCTTATTGGCCCTAAAGCTGCTGCTGTAAAGCTTTGTACACATTTTTATAGCTGTGTTGTGTTTTTTATACATAAATATATAAGTACTAGAGGTCAGCACTTGTTTTTATTGTGTATGTTCCCATGCCACAAATCAATTTCCCTTAAAGATAATAAAATTAATCAATCAGTCCAATAGGTCTGACACATTTGTTCCCCTCCAAAATGTGTTCTGCTTATTGTTTCTTCGCTCAGACATTTGAGCTTGACTGTGCAGAATGATGTTTGTGCATAATTTGACACTAGAATACTGTTTTTACCTGCTGAAGTTTCTCTGTGCTCACCTTAAATCTGAGTTTAACATGTGGACATATTTGCACATGATTTAATGAAGGTAAAAATGGTGGACGACTGTGCGTAATGGCACTGCGCTCTGGCGCAGCACTTCTCAAGTCAGAGGCTGTAGATCTATCATCAATCTGTCCTGCCATCAGACGGCTGCAGGGATTTATTGAACTGAAGGAAAGGCATACAGTATAAATTAGCTGTGAACAACAGAGACTGTAAAAATCACTCATTAATTTATAAATAAATCCAGGCTGCTTTACTGAAGTTCCTGCTTTGACCACAAAAAAGGTTATTGCATCTACAGGTTGGGGAGTGTTTTAATTAAATGATTAGATTGAGCATAATTCTGTTATTGCTGCACATTTGTATTTTGTTTTCTGTTGATGATAAAATCATCAGATTGGCAGCTGACTGACATTGTGCCAGTAATAGATGTGGTTCTGAGAAGTTTATTGTCAGTGCAAAGTCTAAGACCCATGCTTCACAATTTGCTTTGCATTAAACATCTGTTGTTGGTGTGTTCCTTGTAGTTGCCTGACCAGTGGGACCCACATGGCAGCCCTCAAGCAAATCTATCCGGCCCAGTTTTGCCACCTGGCACACCCTTCCCAAACCAGCCACAGCACCGCACATCTGTGCCGGACTCCACCGAGGGCTTCGATCTTAACAAACCTGACCCCTACGACCTTTATGAGAAGTCGAGGGCTATCTACGAGAGCCGACGTGAGTACTGAAACTTAGTTCATGGGAGCATTACATTGCTGTAAATTGAACACAATATGGTGATTTGATATTAAAGGAAAAGTCAACCTTTAATGTCTACATCTGTGTCTCAGGTCCAGAGTATGAAGAGGTGGAGGTGCACCTGCTGAGGGAGAAGACCGGGTTCGGCTTCCGCATCCTGGGGGGAGATGAGGCCGTGCAGGCTGTGAGTCCGGACGCCCGTGACAAGGCTCGTATGGGACGGGCTGGACCTCACACACGTTTAACCTCATACACACCAACCTCGTCTGATCTGCACCTAACCCCATCTCGCACTTCATCCACTTACACACATTTGACCAACATACCCTCCACACACACACACACACACACACACACACACACACACACACACACACACACACACCATGGCTTTCTCGCACTGTCCTGACCCTCTAAGTGCTCAGAACCTCCCATACTGAAGAAACGCCTTGCTAACTTGTCCACATGTCAAACAGCATGCAAACTATGATTCAGAGAGAATGTGGCATCACAACATTAGGTAGTTACTTCGACCCAAAACTAGTTTACAACCTGGATAAAGCAATTACTGTGCGATTCCATTGTGTCTGAGTTTCGTCCTCTTCACCTTCATCTATGCTGCTAATATTGATTGTCTTTGAACAGATTGTTATTGGCGCTATAATAGAGAACACTCCTGCTGAGCGAGATGGGCGGCTTCGACCCGGGGATGAGCTCATTTCTGTGGATAAAAACGTGGTTGCTGGGAAACCACACAAATTCGTAATAGACTTGATGCACGCAGCCGCTCGCAATGGTCAAGTCAGCTTGACTGTGAGAAGGAGAGTGCAAATGCCTGGTGAGGAGGCGCTATAATTTTTTGTTCTGTTTTTATTTAGTTTTTGTGTTTTTGCTGCACATTTCACTGGCACTGGGGGGGCTCATAGGTCCTATTTGTATATTCATGCCCCAACACCTGGCACACAGTCTGTATATGAGCACAAAACAACAAAATAAAACACAGGACACACATATCGCACAGTAGTAAGGACTGTGTGCTATGGCAAGCCCTTTTAACATGTAATCGGTAGGACTGATATCAATTAAAGATATCAACAATTCCTTTTTCACTAATTAGAATTCCAAGCCAACATATCCATAATGTAATTATAACAAGTAACAATTCTAATTAAAGATATCTACAATTAATTTCTCACTAGTCAAAATGTTGATATGTCTTACTAGTGGCAATATCTAAAATTGTCTTAACATTACAGATATCATAAATGGAATTGTACATATCTAAAATTCAATTCTGACCAGTCAGAATTTAATTATTGATATGTCGGCTTGGAATTGTAACTAGTAAGAATGTAATTTTAGATATCTAGATATCTAGAATTGCATTTCAGATATCTGAAATACAATTGCAACTAGTGAAAATGATATTCTTACTATAACAGTTATATTTAAGATATCTACAATTCTTTTTAAAACTAGTCAAAATTGAATTTCAGATATCAGAAAAGGAATTTCCAACTAGTCCAAAATGTCATTGTAGATATCTTCAATGAGGTAGGTACATATCCGAAATCCGAAATGATCATATGCACGTTCAATCGCCAAACATTTCCGTTGGATTGTAATAATCACTTGCTCCGCCATGATCATCTTCTTCTTTTTCTTTGAGTTGAGATGGCGGTTAGTAAACCAGTTTATAGGTGCTTTACCGCGATTTACTGGACTGTGGAGCAGCAGATGTGTTGACAAACTTGGCAACGGAGACTAGAGCACGGTTTCTCAAAGTATTAGCCTTTGTTGAATATTCATGAGTTAGACACCGCCTATTTAAAATTCGACCAATGGCTTTGTGTCACTTTATGATGTGACGCCCACATATCCGAAATTGTTTGTTGATATGTCGGAACATACCGGAAATGCAATTGTTGATATCTTTAATGGGAAATTTCATTTCCACTAGTCACAAGATATCTGTAATCGTTATTCTTACTAGTGAAAAAGCAATTACTGATATCTATAATTGAATTAAAGATATCTGTAAATCAGTTTTGACTAGTTGAAATGTAATTTTTACATGTGAAAATATATTTGTAACATGTCGAAATTGCTTTACAGCTATCTTAAATTAACATTTCGACATGTCGAAATGTAATTTCCACTAGTGAAAACTAAAATCACTACTAGTCAGCCCTACTGATTAAATGTTAAGGGTTTGCCATATGTGTGCCACAGACTATGTATGCTCGGGTGCACAGAATTGCCACCTGTGAGCGTTTTAACCAACAGCACAATGATAACCTATCCTGTTACTGTACACTGAAAAACAACAGATCAGATGTGTTCAAGATTTTTACTTTATGACTTTTATTACTTTATGACTTAAGTACTTTATTACTCTGTTCCCAAGGCCTGCATTTAGCATGTGACATGTGGGCAGTACCTTTCTACTATAAAGACAAGTAACAGACTAGTCTAATTGACCATTCCTCTGCATGCTACTGCTGAAATGTAAATAAACTTCTTGGATATATTATCCAAGAAGTATATAAGCGCTATGTGTTCTAAATTTCAGATTTCCATAGCACTAGTAGACCTGTGTGTGCGCAGAGAATACAGAACTTTAGCACTTGCTCACGGGCTGCACACACAGCTGTTATGTTCACTGGTACTGGTTGACATGTGAATCAACATAAAGCAGAAGTTCAGTGCCCATTCATTGAGTCTTGGAGTCAGTTTAACTCTAACTGAATATTAAGGGGAGACGTGATCCCCACCCCCACCCCGTCCCCCTTGCTTGATCTATCCTTTGTTCATTTTAAACATTGCAGTAGGCTCTGTGGTTTGTGTCTTTCTACATGCAGTGCAACTGAGTCATACCTACAAAATGACAAACAGACATTGACATAGAATCCCTGCAGGAGGGAAAGAAGTGCACAGTTGCATACAAAACATGCTGCACATGAGCTGCTTTGAGTCATCATGTCTCCCCTCTCCTCCAGGTGAACTGTGCCCTGTGAATGGCCGCAGCCCCGGCTCGGTGTCAACACAACACAGCTCTCCACGTAGCGATGCAGCTTCAGCTTCAGGCCCTCCGGCGGTCGCCGTCCCCGCTGCCACCTCTCCTCCAGAGGGATCCGCCCTGCAAACCAGTGATGTGATTATTCACCGCAAGGAGAATGAGGGTTTCGGCTTCGTCATCATCAGCTCCCTGAACAGACCGGAGAACGCTGCCATCATCAGTGAGTTGCTTCTGTCTGGAGCCCCAAAGGTTGTTACTGAACACAAGTGATGCTGAGGGTGGTGACTGTCCTACAGTGATTGTTGTTGTTCTTCCATTTAAATATAATTTTAATTTTAATCATCATTTGAAATGTATTAAAAATGAAACGTCTCAATAAAAGCTTTTGAAAATTGGATTTCTAAGCAGGTTTGAACAATATAAGTATTTCTGTGCAGTGACGATTCTAAATGTTATTTTCTCCATTTCAAAAATGAGTTTTATCAGTATGAGTTTGACATCTTTCTTTAAAATTGCTGTTGACAGCCACCTTGTTATTGCCTGTTTCCAGCTGTGCCCCATAAAATAGGACGCATCATCGAGGGCAGCCCTGCGGACCGATGTGGGAAGCTGAAGGTGGGCGACCGGATCCTGGCTGTGAACGGACAGTCCATCATCAGCATGCCACACGCAGACATTGTCAAGCTCATTAAAGATGCCGGGCTAACAGTCACACTGCACATCATACCAGAGGAGGGTAAGAGTGTGGGGTGGGGGTGGGGGGTCCAATCACTGTGATTGGACTGAACCCAAGTAAATTCAGAGTTTATTCAATGCACCGAAAACTTGTAATCACAAACCAAGCATTACTTATCACAAACAAGAAGTGTTGACCCTCGCTTTAATCTGAAATCTCGTTGTGATTTCGCCTTCAGGGCCACCATACCTTTGTCTTATGTGAATGCATTTTATTTAACTTGGCCAAGAGGAGCCTAACACACAAAATGCATTATGTGACAGTCTTCTGAAGTTCAAAAGTAGTGTCACATGTAGTAAGCCTGAAAGGAGTACATGGTCAGGACGAGTGTTCCTGAACTGTTTAGGTTATGGTGACGGTGGAACATAATCTTGACATTTCAGCCTTCTAATTTCGATATGTGATTATATCAAGGCTAAAGGTTACAAGGTGAAATCTTGTTTCACCTTCTCTTCATCACAGGTTCCCATTCTGGCCCCAGCTCAGAGAAGCAGAGCCCCATGACCCAGAAACACAGCCCCCAGACTCAGCCCAGCCCTGTAGCCCAGCCAGGCCAAGGAGGCACCCAGCCCAGCCAAACGCTCACTCAGACAGGTCAAGCACCTGCCCAGCCCGGCCAGACACCAGCTCAGACAAGCCAAACAGTGACTGGCCCTCCTGTACCAGCAGCCTCCCAGCCTGCACCAGCTGGAACCCAGCAGAGCCCGGTCACCCAGCCCTCTGGCCTCCCTCCTCAGCTCTACCTCCATGACGGCAGGTAAGATGGCACTAAGAGGAATGTTCTTGTTTGGAGGAGCGATTTGTAATCATAGCGTGTCTTAGTGACTGCGCAGGAAGAAGGAGCAGGAGGTTTCGACAGTGACAGATATCAAACTGTGCGTATAGATGAGAGTGTGCCATCCTCTCCTTGCATGCCAGTAAAATCAGGAGGAAAACTGTGAGTGCAGACAACGTTTGTCCCTGTCAGACTCTCTGTCTCAAGCTGGTTTCTACTTTGTTGCATAACACTACTTACCTCTTAAAGTGTCTGTGAATAATTTACCTTAAAGTATCTTTTCTATAATACAGGAACCTAGAGATCAGGCCCTGTTCCATGTCAAAAGTGTGCGTGCATGCATGGCTGGGTGTGTGTGTGCACGTGAGTCTCAGATCAAGACACTGAGAGTAGCACTCCCAGAGCTGTAGATTTAAGCTCATTTTAGTAGCAGGAACTTAAAGTAAAGGGGGATAAAAGATTCACAACAGAGACTGATATTTCCCTCCTTTTGCGATGAGCCTCCTCAGCTGCACAGACTCAGAAAACCTTACGTTCTCACCCTTCCCGCGGCATACTAATCTCAAATGTTGCTTTGTTCATAAATCTACACATTCTCTCACAAGAGAAGACACATGTGGACATGTGAGGTTACAGGCAGTAGGACACCTCCCTCTGTAAAGCATCTTAAAACCGATGATTCTCGATGATATCATGATTCTCTCCATCATGATAAATCTCTCCTCTGATTTTGTTGCTTTCTCTCTCCTCACAGGTCTGAGGTAAAAGCCAGACAAGACGTCAAACCTGACTTCCGCCATCCTCCATTCACTGATTACAGGCAGCCTCCAGTGGACTACCGCCACCCACCAGTTACTGATTATCGACAGCCCCCGACGCTGGACTACAGACACCCGCCTGGTCTGCTGGACTTCAGACAGCACCCTGCAGCTGCACAGTTCCCTCTGGGGTTGCCTCCTGACTTCAGACCACAGGTACAGCCAGACCAAGAACTGTTTGCTCAAGTTGGCACTGTGTTGAGCATTAAGTGTCCATATTGTTTTTGTAATCTTTGTTTTTGGCATAATTCTCATATACTGTTATTTGTGATGGGTTGTCCACATTTCTTTCTGCAGGACTATGATTACTTCACGGTGGAGCTGGAGAAAAGTGCGAAGGGTTTTGGCTTCAGTATCCGTGGGGGCAGAGAGTACAAGATGGACCTATTTGTGTTGCGCCTTGCTGAGGATGGTCCTGCCATACGTAATGGAAGGATGAGGGTGAGATGATTGGAATTGCTGTGACAAACTGTTGATTTGTTAAAGAAATGTAGAAAGAGTGTAATTAATCCAGTCACAGAGATGCAGTGAATAAGCAAAATGTCTATCTAAAATAATATCACACAACATGTGTGATATATTTCACTGAATTTAAAGATTGTGTACAATTGAATACAGCATGGAATTTTGCCTTTAACACTTCTGCTATGCTAATTATGTTCCACTCCTTCTTTTGTTAATTCAGATATGTATTTTACTATCTTCCCACGTTCTTCAAGGGGCAGGAGTAGCTTATAGGTTAGGAAAAGGGGAAAGTGAGTAAGTATCAGTGCATGTGACCCTCTGCTCACTCTCAACAGCTCCTGTTGAGGTGCACTTGAACAAGGCACTTAATGTTACTTATTCTGCAGTTGCTCCAGTGGAGCGACTCACCAGCAGAAGACTGTGGTTGCGTAGAAAAGTCAACTTTCCGTGGATAAACAGAGGCTGACAGAAATCGACCCTGTCCTCCGTGTGTTTCCTCCAGGTAGGGGATCAGATCATAGAGATTAACGGGGACAGCACTCGGGACATGACTCACGCCCGAGCCATTGAACTCATCAAGGCGGGAGGCAGGCGGGTCAGGCTGCTGCTAAAGCGAGGCACAGGACAGGTGCCAGAATATGGTGGGTTTTCCTGGCACAAACTAAAGCCTCTAAATGTCCAACTCTTCCCACTCTTTCTCTCTCCTCAGTCTCTGGCCTCATCTCTTTCTCACTAGAGATTCATTGTTTGAGGTTCAACATTACTGTTTTGTAACCAGAATGGCTTTCTCCTGCAAATGTTTTCCTCAAGAACATATTAACATGTATTAATATCTTTCTGCAGTCTTCTATTCCGTTGTCTGAAATTAAACTCATCTTCGTGTGAAAAACAATTTTGATCAAACAGTAGAATAACCTACTCTTTAGCTCTTTGTGTGTTGTAACACCTCTGCTTTAAATCTAATGATTGGTATAGGCTTTTACTTGCCTTCCCTCAGGAATGGTACCTCCCAACTTCTCCATGTGCATGAAAGGTGACACACTAAGCTCCCCCTATTTCTTCCTAATGGGCCACTCTAAAGACACGGTTTGTGACAAACTGCATGTGTCTCTCTCCATACTGATTAATCTGTGTAGCTGTGCTCTTGTCAAGCATTCATGTGTGTGCATGATCATGACTCTATGCATGGGAAAATAGCAGTCGTGTGTGTATCTATGTTAGTAAGAGAGCAATATGGTCTGAAGTGACCCTCCAGATGAAAATGTGTCATCCTGAAGAGGGCTGTGAAGTAGACTGTGTGAAATCAATCTGTCTGTCACGCAACTACAAATATATAAATTGTTTTCGAGCACTGAATGGATCTTGTCCCACATGTCTGTTTTTGTGGAGATAATGTAGATTAACCTTTAGGAGTAACATGGAGGCCGACATGGTCAGGTGCTCACACATGTTGGCATGCAACTTTACCTGATATTATATTAGGATGTAGTGTTTAACTGTATTGTTTTTTCTCCTCTCCTAGTTATTTCTCTCTGTGCATGTGCATGCTGGTGTGTGCCACTCTGTTTTTATCTCAGTCCACCTGAGCCTGTTTTTTTCTTCCACTGACAGACTGTGTCGGCCCCTGGGATTCCCTTCCTACAACCCACTCTGCCCTGCAGGAAGTGACCCTCGAGCCCCAACCAAATCCATTGCTCTCATCCCATCCAGCCTCAGCCCCAGACTCCCCTAATCAGCTCCCTCTAGAGGCCATAGTGTGTATGGCAGACAAAGCGCCACAGCTGACAGACCACAGCTCCATTAGAGGGGCTACAGGTGGCAGGTCCACCCAGCAGTTGTGCATCATCAGGGGGCAGGGAACCCCTCAGGGGTCTGGAGAGGTGGACTGTGGACCAGGTGACAGACAGCCTCGGGCTTTGCCTCCCAAAGCTGTCTTGGGGAGGTCCATTGAAAGAAGAGAGAGGCAGAGGGAGACTTGCTCCCCCTGCTGTGAGAGAAAGGGCCTGCACACATTGGCCATGAGCACTGTCTGGCCCTGGGACCAATATGTGAGTGTGAATTTGAATGGAGCATCTCTAGGCAGTGGAGAAGGACATGTCAGCCTCCAGGAGAGGCTGGTGTCCAGAGGTCTGTTGCCCAGAGAAGATGAGAGGGCCAGTGGCCACAGTGGGCTCTGCTGCCCCTCTAAAACCATGGAAGATCCTCCTGCGAGGAGCGCAGCAGCCTCCCCTGGGCCTTGGAACATCCCTGGGTCTGACAAACTGCCGGGCACCCTGAGGTCCTGGACCTCCACAGTAAGCAGGTAGAATGGATCTCGCTGGTTTGGACCGGATCACACTGTCCGGCTCCTCATTCGGTTCACCATCGGATGTCTGAGTAAAACAGTAAATCTCCCTCGCCCTCTCTTTCAATCTTGTTTTCATCTCAGTCTACTTCTAAGATCATATTTTATGTTTCATTTGTTATTATGAGATAATTATTACACCCACCACCTTAAAAAACAGGAACTTTCACAGCTATTGTAACATACAGTATAAAACCGATGGAGACTACTCAATATGTAGGCGTTTTGGACCCTCAGATGCTACAATTAATGTTCTGATCACAGATGGAGCAACAATGTCTGATTCTGAGTGGTGCTGTGCTTTCGACGTGTACCTTTAACTGCTCGACCGTATCTGGCTCAGATTGGTTAGTGCAACGCAACCTCAGATGGAACAAGGTTCCCTGCAGGAGAGAGACATATGTACACCCAAGAGATTTACTTTTGCTCCACTTTCTCTGTGCAGCGGGAAGAGTGAAACTACAAATCTGTCAGAGGGAGGCAGTGACACTGAAACTCCTGGAGGACATGGCACTAACCCAAGTGACAGCCTGGTTAACCCGACATATGTGAGATCTCACATGCCTACCGATATATCATATACTGTAAATGTAAAGATGTGAAAAATATGTACATTTGCTAATCTCAAAAACATACCTGTTGGTGTTTTTTGAGGCAGTGTTGTAGTTAGATACGTTGTAAAGAAAAGAGAAAAAAACACCAGGACAGTATTTTAGATCACTATTTCCATGGCCTCGTCTATAACTACATATCAGAGACTGTGCAAGTCACCAAACCCAGACCGCTGAGGGAGGCAGTGGTCGCATGCATGGATATAAACCACCATGTCATTATACAGGGCCTCACGTCTTTTAGAGGTAGACTGTAGAGAGGATATCCTCTGTGGAGCTGACCCATTGGTACTCATGTGAGACAAAAAGAAAATCTTTTTTTCAGTAAATTGAACTTTTGAGTGACTGAAAACAGTTGGCTTAGTAAGAACTCATAATACTGTTCTGAGTTATGTACACAACTTGATCACAAGTCAACCATGCAGTCATTGTGCAGAATTATAAGCTGTGTTGTATTCATTCGATGCTCAACGGAAGAATTTGTCCAGTCTATTTTTCCCATTTCTATGCCTTTTACTGTGCTAAGTGTACCACATCACTGTGGGAGAGGGGCATCGGTGTGGGGAATGGGAGGCCGATGGTTATGAGGTGGGGCAGAGTGCCTTACTCAAACTAATGCAGAGCTGTTGCCGTTGTGATTTGTTTTGGGAACTGAATGCAAAACAGATGTGACCGTGCACACATATCAGCAAAAAGTGTTGAGTAGTGGATCCAGTTTTCTTCTGACTTAACACCGAGCAGTATATACAGTTATCTTGATGCACTCTCAGCTGTATAGCTTATCAATGTCGCCCTTGTCCCCTAGTGCTCAAAAGGGGATCAAATGTAGCCTGTAGCATTACATCCTCTTTTTAGAGAGTGGAGCTGTGAGCGTTTATCCAGACAGGATCATTATTAAAGTGCACCGTTGTTTCAGATGAGTCTCATTTCAGCTTTATGTGTCTGTTCTGTAAACATCTTAAGTTAGTTTGCATTGTTGCAGGCAGCACCATTGCTGGTTGAATCTGAACCCAAGACTTTAGATGATCTGTGGAACACAATTGCATTGAAATACGTGTTCGATCACAAAGATTTGATACCGGCAGACTCGAGGCATGCTGCTATAACAGACACCTGGGACGAAGTCACAATCCTCCTGCATTTCTCCATTTTGATATCATTCATTTCTCTCAACAAGATGTTTGCTCTGTAAAGATTAATCACCAGAGCTTCTGAGTACTGGAGGACCAGATGAGTTAAAAAACATAATAAATAACAATGCATTGTGACAACTTGACTGACTGCAGCACAACGTTGTGAACTGGTACAGGCCTACTGGTAACCTGCTTTTAGCAAGACAATGCACCTGCGGACTGGGACACTAGTAAGACTTTGTGCATCATCAAGATGGATCTTCGCCCGTACTGGCTTCTGAGTAAAACCTGTGGTCAGGATGTTTCGGAGCGGAGTTGAAAAGTTGAATACAACCTGTGGTTCATGCGATAAAATTGTTATCATGGTAGTGAGGAGCATGACAACATGCAATTAGGCTGTAGAAATGTGGTTACTGTATGTACAAATGTCAAAGTTCAGAAAAGGTGAAAGAAAAATGTCATCCAGCCCCATGTATCCATCCAGGCCGCCCCCCTGCCTGCTGTGAGTGATTTTGTATACAGAAGCAGAAAAACTGCTTTATTGGAACCTGTGAAGGATGGCACGTTCATAAATCCCCATTGAGATCAAGTATAACTGTAGTGTTAATTGTGTACTATTCACCTTGTACAGCTGTATTCCTACAAATATGGTTTACTGTATCATTGATACTGTAGTTTCAAAGACGTGAACAACTATTTTTATGAAATGCGACAGTACTGATATATTACATTTTGCTAAAAAACAAAAAACTTGTTTACTGAAAGATATTCTGAAATACTGTCAAATAAACTCTTGACATGGTGTAAAATATTATTTTCTCGAGATTATTTTACTTATAGCCACAACAGTGAGACTAGAGCAGTTCATCAGAAACAATTTGTCTATCGATTTATCATTGGCTGTTTACCAAAGCAAAAATGGAAAATATCCTCAGGTTCCAGTTTCTCAAATGTGAAGTTTTGCTGTTTTATATAATTCTAAATTTTATATTTTTAGGCTTTAGAGTGACAGTTGGACAAAACAAGACATTTGAAAACATAACCTTGGACTATTGATGGGTATTTATCACAATTGTTTTAGGATATTGTATGGATCATGCAAGTAACTGAGTAATCCAAAAAAGAATCAACATATTAATCGACAGCGAAAACAATTCTTAGTTGTTAATTAATCCACGCCAAATTAAAGGTGGGTTTTATTTAACACATCAGCCTCATATTTGCAACAACCATTTATGTATAGGCACACTCCCTTTAAAAAGGCCCTGCACACACACACACACAGGTTTTTTTCTTTTATTGTTGCCAATTAGGTTTCTTTTCAGCTTCACCAAACTACATGAAAGATTCAGAAAAATGTCCCTCTTTCACATGTTGAAACCTTTCTGTCAGGGAGCTGTCAACACACGATCACCCTGACAAAAGATCTGATTTGCCGTAATCAGTGAAAACACCAGTGTGGGTGTACCATGGGATCTGACACCAGGTACCATCTATTTCATAAAGTCAGACAATAATGATGCAAATAATGTGTTTAGACTGCTGCTCATTCCTCCTGATACAAGCTTTACTAGAGAAAGCGACAGATAATTAGAGGAGATTATTGATTACAATCCTTCACATGTGGAACAGTCATGTCTGAATTTTAAAAAATGAAAATGTACACGTTTTTGAACAAAGCAAGGACATATTCTATAATAAAACAACCTGTAAACATTTTACCAGCATCTCATTGCTGTGTAGTGGTTTAGGCCCAGATGGTGAGCTGTCGGGACCCTCAATGGGTGTTATTTTCTGTAGGAGCCGGGGTTTCACCGTTTGCCTGCTCGTTCAGAGGATCCTCCTGAGAAAAGGAGAACAGAATCATTAATAATCATAACAGCAAAAATTGCAACTGTTGTCATTTTCCAAATAGCCATAGGTTATATTTCAAATCAAAATGAAGTGTCTGCAAGGTTAATGGTCATGTTACTGGGTTACCTGAAGATGTCTGTAGATTCCCATTTGGAAACGACAGCAAATGACATCAACCAAGAATCCCACCATACCGTGGAGCATGCCTTCAAGTGAGAAAAAGATCCAATTTACTGTAGACACTGATGCTCATGAGGGTTTAGATGAGGTGAAAATAACTGGGTTTAAGTTAATAACTATGTTATCTGTGTATAAGAGAGGCTGTCGAGTCAATGTGCATGTCTGCTTCAGTCTGCTTCAGCGCTCACATACATCCATAAATAATATATAAAAGGTTAAATGAATGTCTACCCTCTACAATGTAAATGTCTAGCTTGCCAATATCTCCATCATCTTTGGGGACAGTTAATGACAAGACATTCATCTCTTCCTCCCATTATCTTTAACACTTCTATGACAACACCTGGTGATTCAGTTTTAAAAAGGGATTCCTTACCATTTGCTGGATTAGATGACAGGATTAGATAACAAGAAAACTCTTAAATCCTGATTTACCCTCTTGTCTAGATTGGTTACACCCCCAACTAAGGCGCAAGAATCACAACAAAAATGTAATGTGACAGCTGACTATTTTCCAAAGCATTCAATATGTTTTAAGTTTAATTTTGTTGTTTTCAATTAATGCCCTTATGTTAATCAACATGCAAAAAAAACTTAAAGCTTTCCTGAGTTATGTTGAGTTAACTGTGGTAATGCAGTTGCACATTGGACTGTTTTAAGAAGCAGTTGAGATTTTCAGGTGCACTTGGGCTAACATCCAAGATTAGTTAACTGGCAGCAGAAAAAAATGTTTTCTGCATTCATGGGCTATAATGTCAAAAACAATTAATCTACAGATAAATAATAAGCAAACATACTGAAGATGCCGCTACTGTAGATTGGTAGCTTCCTGTAGGTTATTGTATGTATTAAAGCCATTGCTGACTCACATGTTAGATGTTGGAGCATCAGTGAATCTAACTCCTTGCTCACAACTGCATTACTGTACAAGTATAAGATGTATTAGACTAAAAAATAAATAAGGCTAAACAAATGTTCACTGTGATGGATGACTTTACTATATTGTACATTTCTGTAATTTGTTTTTATACAGTAGTTAAATAATAAATTAGAAGAACCCACTGGCTGCCCAGACGCCAGGAAAGCAATATAAAAATGTTGTTACAGTGTGCTCTAAAAACAGTCGGCACTTAAAGGCTAAAACATGATAAAGCTACAGCGTGGTCCTTTAAAGATGCATCAGACAGTCGGTGAATACATATTACCAGTTATAAGTGTTTCTGAGAGAGAGTTTATCTACCTGTGGTAGAGAAAATGCCTCCAATGATGCCACAGAGTCTGATAAGAAACTGCCAGAGAGGCATGTGCTGCTCGGTGACTTTGACCATTAGCGAGCTGATATCGTATTTCATAAAGATCCCTGAGACTCCATGGCTGCCTGCAGCGTGGTTTATTACTCGGTCCTGCAGAACAACAAGAAAAATACAAACATATTTCACAACACTGACACATAGTGTTGTGGATTTCTTCTGCACAAATATACAAAACATGTGCAAAGGTTTAAACCTACCTGCTCTGTGACCGAGTACTGATGTGTTTCCGCAGAGATCTTGTAGGTGTTCAGTTTGGTGGGCACAATGGTGATGAAGTACTGAAACATGTGGTTAGCTGGAGACAATAACCACAAGCATCTGTTAGCTCGGTGAAGCAGGTGTCAGTTTTCTATATTTTCAATGTTAAATGCCAGACAAAAAGAAACCATATCAATAAAAAAGCATAAATTAAGATAAAAATGGATTACGCACGATAAACAGAGATTTTCTCTGTGCCGTCCAGAGGGCTGATAATCCCAGGAATCGCTTCTCCAAAGGACAGGTGATCAATCCGGTGAGAAAAGTTATAAGCTGCAACACAATGCCAAACCAAAACAATTAATAATCATCAAGTCAATACAAATGCTTTATTTCCTGAGTCACGGCAACCTGACCTTTTACATACAATGTGAATATTACAGATGCATGAGAGCATACAGACAGTAGATATCTATACAACAAGGGTTTGTCAAAAGCATAATGAACTCACTGTCATGGCTAACTAGTGCAGCTAGATGGGCATGGCCTCTGGGATGTGGGATGGACCTGTGCAGGGATGAAAAGGTAAAGCTCCTGTTCTGTGCCTCTAACATTACAAGAGTTTAAAAGCAAGGGTGCTGATATAACAGGGTCAGGTTTAATTCTTATGTTCTGGACAGAGGCAAAATGTTTAATCTGTGTTTTTTATATGTAGATACATACTTGCCGACAGTAATGTGGAAATTTCCTGCCACCTTGTTGACGTACAGATGTCCATGTATCCTGCAGGCACTAAGGGAAGTGGAACTGTCCTCACTTTGAAGAAAAGGAGCAACGCAATTGTAATCTTATTCTCAACTCCATACAAAAATAAATAAATAAAAAAGAATAATCTTGAGGATCCTGTACCGTTCAGACTGAGCAGGAGGAACTCCTTTTATTGCAGCCTTGAAGATTACATCTTGGAGTGAGTGCTCCACTTTCAGACGCTCCTGGATGTGCAGAAGTGTCCTGACAGTGTCGGACAGAAAGATTAAGGAAACAAAACTCACTTGGGTTAAGAACAAAACAATTAAATGGGATGAAACTGCATTTTAAATTTAGGGCTATAATTTATCCTCACAAAAGGAAAAACAGGGTTTCAACATAAAACTTCATCCTGCTTGATAGCTCTCTACAAATAAGGTAAAACCAAACAGCGACCAGCGAATTTACTGTTTAGGCAATATATATATATATATATATATATATATATACACACACACCGTTTGGTGTCCTTTAGAGATGCTGACAATGATTTATTAATACTATACTCAAGACTGTACTGTTTGCCACTAAATGACAGCAGAATTTTAAAGGTAATGTAAACAACATAGCTTAATAATGTTGACTTCTGGATGCCAATGCCACCATATTCCTTTGGTGAGTGCTTATAAATAGATGTTAAGAGGTGTAATGCAAGTTAAAAACTTGAATCTTACATGTGCCACAATCTTTGCTCTGGAGAGAGCTCAAAGTTGACCTAAAATGTGACCAAACACAATTGACAGGTGAGCATAATGAACTCTACCACTATAATGAAAAGAAAGAAAACAAAAACCAAGATCATTTTCTCATTCCATCTTTATAACACAGTAAATAAATTGCTAATGCACACTGAATACTCACTGGTTCGTATTTTAAGCCATCAGAAGCAACCATGGTCTCTGCCAGATCCAAGACATCTGCACCGATATCTGCATTCAACCACACACACAAGTTAAAAAAATAAAACACCTTTCTCAACCAAACGTGATTATTCCTAGAGCTGAAACACAAATGAAATGTACACGTTTGTACTTACATTGGCATCTCATGGCCACTGTGATGTCAACATTTATCCTCAGCTTACTGTTGAGTGAAGAGCAGATGCGTTCAGGAAGCGCAGACACCGACAGGGCTGCAGCACAATAATCCCTTCTTTGGCCCTTACCTGCTGTAGTCTTTGTCCACCTCATATTCATACTTCATCCATGTGTCTATGTACACAAAGAATTCCAGGAAGGCGAGGGCAGCCATGAGCGTGAACGCTATCAGAGACACTAGAGAGAGCATCAAAATGAGTGTCCCTCCTGCAGCATAGCTGCACTGAAGGCGACATTTAGCTCTGCAGCATCTGTACCTGTCCCGCCGCTGGCCGTGGACTCCACGTAGCTCTCGGGAACTTTGGGGAAAGCGTCCAGCTCCCTCACCAGAGTTAGAGCCTTCTTCTTGGTCAGTCTCCTCATTTTAAGGAGCAGCGGCAGCAGCAGCGATGTATCTTCGGGTCACTCCCCCTGACGAAGTGAAGTTAGTTACCGTTGGTTGTTTCGTGGGACGCCAGCCGAGCACCGTGTGGCGTTCAGTCAGTCACGCGTATGTTTCTGTTCTGTGCCGACGTCGACCATGACAGCTGTTAACAACCGAGCTAACAGCTGACGTTTATGTTAGCTAGCACAGAGAGCTAGCCGGCTAAAACACAACTACTGGTCGAACATAAGTGAATTATTATTTTTTTTATTTTTTTTTTACTGTAGCGTCAGCTCAGTCCACGGTTAAAGTGCTTCTTTTCTAAATCACCAAACGAGAAGAAAGTTACCCGGGGTAACCAGCTACCGAGTCATCTGACCCGGATGTCTGGGGGGGAAAAAACTGCTCCCATTTGGACTTAGCGCCCTCTAGCGCTAACCGTCGGTTCTTTACAGGTTGCAAAAGTGCAGTCCATGGTTTAAGATCTTCAAAATAACATAAATGAGATACAAAACTACGTCGTATTTCGGTCTACTATCATATACGAGTTTCGTGCATGCTTTTGATCTAGTGTTAGCCAAGACTGGATTACCAACTGGGCAAACCAGACAAAAGGTTTGTCTGCGTGACAGTTGCTATTAATACTATTTGGCAATTATTTGGTCTTAATTTGATACTTTGCATATGTTTTGGTAATAACCACTAAGGTACAGCTCTTAGCTCCTACCTTAAATATTTCAGGTGATATTGTGCTCATATGGTGCATATAAATTAGATTTTGGCAAGTGTTAACCTGCTGGGGGACCCTGAGCTGCCTGGCCCTTATTAACAACCTGTTCCTCTCCTTGTCTGTTGCGTACAGCATGATGGATTATTACATGGCCCCATGGAGGGATTATGAGATGATGGTCCCCTGGGTAAAGCAGAGTCTTATTCTTTTAGCATATTGGATGGACCCATAGGGAATACAGCTTTCATTAGTGACGGTACAGTCTCTGGTCTTGATACATTATTAACAAATCATTGTCAGCAACTGTAAAGTACGGTAAAAGGTATTTTCTACACAGGACTTTATGCCTCTTCAGATATTTTGCTTTAGGAGCCCATACTCGCAAAGAAAGTTGATACTTTTTAATCCTTGGGCTTTTGGGTATTAGGGTACAGTTGCCAGCATATCCCCATTGATATTTCATCCTTGAATCTACCTTACTTATTGCCTTAATGCCTACATTTTGAGAGGGTCTACAGCAGCCTACATCTCTCTGGTCATTTAACTTAAGTGTTGTTTAAAATTTAATATCTTTGCATCTCAATTTTAGTTTCTATTGAAATTAATGACCAAAAGAACATATTCAGCATGTTGTAATGACCTACAATTGAGCCAAAAAGATTTTTAGAAGATTTTAGAAGACACAACCCCAATTCTCACATTAGCTTCAAAGGAAAATCCACTGTATACACGATTCCATTATGCTATTGATTTTGTACAGTAATCAATACATTAGTCTCCTACTATGAAGCAGCTTCAACATGTAGTCACTGTAATAGGTCTATGCACTTATCAAGGAGATCATTTTTCAAATACACATGTGAAGACAGAATTAACAAATTAAGTCCATTAAAGGCTGTACTTCCCTTTTACACCATAACAGCATCTTGGCTGCAAACAGTGGCTGGATCCTCCACTCCTACAACCTGGTTTCCAGCTCTTATCAAAAAGCCACTGCCCTGCTAACATGTTCATGAATAGTTCACTAAATCCCAGACAATTAATGTAATCCCTGATGGAGGAAGCAAAGAAAAAGAATATCTTGGCAGGGATCACTAAAGCGTCAGATAAATGCTGCTGAAAAAACAGTAACTACTATTATTCAGGTTGAGAACACTAACTTTTGTCTTTCAAGTAACATAAATTATGAGAAAAACTTCTTCAAACAAAAGAATATTAAATGTGCTTATAAATCACATAATGAATGAGGGTTTTTGCTCAGGGTTCACTGTGAGTACCATAGATATACATCTATAGTGAGATACTATACAACTTCAAGTATTATCTGCATTATTTTAGTGCTGTGCGGGCATATACAAATAAGCATGCCAACAAAAACCCAGCATCGTCATGGACAGTTCATAGCCACATCTAACATTGTGGTTGTGATGCTCTTCCCAACAGATAGATTAATGACTGGAAAAGTCAGCAAATAGAGGCCAACATAAACTCAAATATACAACATGGCCTCCTGCTAACATAATTTTAAAGGTTGAAGATCAAGAGACTGAAATCCATTCAAACAGCTCGCTCTATTCTGCAGGTACAGAGTCAGGACCCTCGTCCCGTAGGACGGCTGTCTCTAGGGCATCGGAGGTGGGCGTGTCAGGCTGCTCTTGAGACAGATCTTCAGAGCATCTGCTCACAGTGGGTGAGATCACATCTGGACTTGTGTCACAGGACTCTGTGCTCTGCTCCGAGGTGGCTGTTGTAATTGTTGTGGCAACACTGAGGGGAACTGGGTCAAACTCATCATCGTCGTCCTCCAGGATGGGTGACTCATGGATGTCTGCCAGGAAAACAGATATTTTAGACAAGCTGGGGAGGTTGGCTGTGATGATAAAATGAACGAAAAGAAAATGCTAACTCACTGCTGAAAGCTTCTGGGTACTGCTTAGAAATCTTCCCTTTTAGTGTTCTGGAGAAGCAGAGGAGACTTGTAATATGTATGTATGTATGTATGTATGTATGTGTATACTGGGGAAGTAGTGGCTTACCTGATCCTTCTGAAGACGCTGTCCAGATCTTTCTTCATCTCCACAAGGGTGCGAGTGTGGAGCAGGAAGCGCTCGTTCATTTGCTGCAGTCGCACGTTAGACAGCCCGTTGAAGTTGATCAGCATCTCATTGGTTTTCTCAAAGCGGTCGAGCCTGTTGTCACAATAATTCAGCAAAGCAACAATTATCTTCAGTTTATAAAGAACAAGGCGGGTGTAAGCATTGGCCCACGCCAAACAGCACAGTATGACACTCACATGTGTCTCTGAGCCTGGATGATGGCATTCACATCCTCAGAGTTGACCATGCTCAGCATCCTGTTACAGAACACGCCTGATGCTGTGGGCTCCGCCATGACGAACAACGGCGAGGCGAAAATGCTGCAAATTCAAAGCTTTATTTACAATTGTACTCTTGCGAGTAGTTTAATATAATATTATCAATGACAAACATTGAAACCACGAGCTTAGTCGTGAAACTAAAGGTCAGTTTTTCACTGGCGGTAGCGCTAGACTCAGCAACGTTAATACACGTATCATCTTCTAAAGGGCAGCTAAGTTTCTCTTTGATATTTTAATCGCAGCATATTTATTAACTTTATACATAGTTCAGCAGAGTTCCCTGTTAGCAGGCAGGACGAACTATTTATTATACTGTAAGCTCGCGAGCTAAACTGAGAAGCGATGCAACAGATTTAATATGACCTACCTGAGATCCCACGGTGGTTGTCTGGAAAACAGATTTAAAACGACATCTGGAGCCTAACGGTGCAACTGACAAGCTGACTATAAAACAAAAACAAAGCACTTCCGTGTTTTTTAACTTCCTGTCATAGGACCACCGTTTCCGGTGCTAGCACCCACCCTCGTTTCTTTCTTTCTTTCTTCTTCTTCTTCTTCTTCTTCTTCTTCTTCTTCTTCTTCTTCTT
>JAVQJF010057347.1:0-32260 GCA_036023855.1 Gadopsis marmoratus
TTCTTTCTTTCTTCACACCCCCCCCCCCCCCCCCCCCCCCTTCTTCCCTCTATCCCCAAACAAATGTGAGGTTCTGAAGTTTGCAACACATGTAATTATGTCTAAGCTGAGAAACCACAGACACGTGTTGAAGTAAATCGTTTAGCCAAGCGTGTACCCAGAGTGCTTGTTAGTTTACCCAGCTGGCAGCTAACATGGTTAATATCCTATCATTTTGGCTGTGCCTCTTGGATATGGAGAGGCTCAACTTCAAAACATCAGGGCTGATCACGGGGTATCTGGCATCCGAGATGTAAATACAGATGTAAGTACATGGCTACCTCAGCAGCTAATAATAATATAAATTGTTTGTGAAATATTTTTCAAAATCCCAATAATGAACAAACGGAAACACATTGCATGGTCTCAGTGTTCATGTATTTGTTTGCAGGACTTTTAAAAGTGTACACATTTAACAAAATGGGTCACAAATGTGTTCCATCATTTTTAATAAAAAAGGCTAAATAATTTCTGGGTGCTGTAGTTTTTTTTAGCTAACGTCACTCAAACATGAGTAAAATGTGAATTTATTGGGGACCATTGTCAGTTTTTGGTGTGTTAGCGAGTATTTGCAGCAGCGGGACATAAACTACAGTACAGTGTAATAAACACATGCAACAGTGTGGCTCATTGTTTTTCGAAAAATTTTTGGACACCAATGGAGCTCTATGGCACAATGGAGGAATTTGCTTTATCCGGCTTTTGCTAGACAGAAAAAATATACGTTAGTAGGATCAATTGGATCATTGCTGGTTTCGGGTCTTTTCATGGGATTTGTTGACAATAAGAAAAATATAGAAATAAGCAGTTTTGTAGTTCGAGTTTTATTTGTTTGCTCAGTGACTTGATAGGGAAGACAATCACCTCTAATCAGTGATTGAACTTTTCTCAAGTAAATAACATTAAATTAAAGTTGATTCACTCGTAGGTCTGATTTAGTTGCCATAGATACGTTTTGATTGACAGCAACAACAAACTAATCTTTAATTCATGTGTTCTTTGAAAGCGTATCAGCCTGGCTCCACCCCATGGTGTCCTGAGCAGATGGTAGGTTCCAGTTTGGAACCAGCGTATTATTAGTTTGTGTTTTGCACATGTTTTCTAAAACATTTTGTGCATGGAGTCCTGCCTACAGTTCTGCTTTTGTAAATCATTCAGTGCCAACCAACATCTACTGCCCTCTATATGGTGTGGGGGCACTACAAGGAAAAATATAATTCCCTCAAATCCAAAGCTTTGTATGTTCACATGTGGGATTCCAGTTCAAAAAGCAGGTATCTATGAAAGAAGAATGTAGTAGTGGTGGCTACACATGCAACATCAAAATGAGTCAGATTCGGACCCCAAACAAATTTCTTTACGAAGCCAACTGAAATGAGCGAAGAAAAATGGCGATGGTGGAGAACTTTACTTTACTACCGGGAATGTAACATCTTCCCTTTCATCTGTTAAATCATACTTATTTACCATTTTAGCCCAATTTCCGTCTCTTTGGAAGAGAAGGACACGTGCCATGCCATTCAAATATTTAACTCTAATAACTAAATTGTGTTATTATTCAAATAAATTATGTTTTATAGACAAGTAGTTACAGGAACACTGCCAGGGTTCTTGGTGAGTCGAGCTTATCTGCGGCTGTATTGGCTGTAAGTTTGTGATGAATAAGATTGTAAGCTCCATACCTGCATGTCTCCTATCTCTGTTCCTCTTTCTGTGTGTGTGTGTTCTCCAGCTGACAAGTGGTACAAACGTCATCTGACCTACCAGATAGTAAACTGGCCTCGCCACCTGTCTCTGGGCTCCGTGCGGCTGGCGGTGCGCACTGCCTTCCAGCTGTGGAGCAACGTGTCAGGCCTGGCGTTCCAGGAGGCCCCTGAAGGTCCCGCTGACATCAGACTGGCCTTTTATGAGGGAGACCACAACGACGGGGCCAGCAATGCCTTCGATGGACCAGGTCAGAGACAACCAACTCAAGTCAACACTGATCTATCTACCTGATGTGTTTTCATTTATACGGCTTTGCTCTCCAAATTAATGACACATTTAAAATGCTTAAAGTTCAAAGCAGACACCTGATCACAGTAACAGCTCCTCCTTCAAACACTGAGCAGGGAGGATTAGTCATAGTTTTAATTAGTGTGTGTGTTTGTGTTATGATTTTGATTTTGATCCCAACTTCCTGAGTAAATAAAACTTTAACAAGTCCTGCTGTTCATGTGTGTGCAGTAACCGGATTACTGAGAATAAACCCCAGATAAAGATAATAGTCTGATTACGCACTCTGCACTGACTTGGATTACACGTTAACAAGAGTTTGTAATCATCGTGTTAACTAATCAGGGCAGTGCATGGTACTATAGTTTTGAGCAGTGGTATCCAGTGCTCTTTCCATGTGACCCCTTCATACTTAACACCTGCAACTTCTCATCACAAAGCGCATGTTTGAGTTGTGAGCAGTGATTTTAATCTTCTCAGGCCGATTCATGTTACTCATGTTAATAGTTTAAATAAAATGTTATTAGGATAGCACCATGCTGCAACAATGCAATCCCATGTGCTTTCCATAAGACATAAAAAGGCACTACAATAAATACAAGACAATATAAAGAGACATAAATAGGGTTTTTAAAAGAATTGAATAGAAGTTGAAATTAAGATAAAATAGAATAAAGCTATGCATACATATACTATACTATGTTATAGATGAACTGAAAAAAGTGTTTTCTTATTTCCTACACTGATAATCATCTTGCGACCCTGTGAGGGTGCTGACCCCCAGGTTGGACACCACCAGGTTTAGAGTGTGTTAAACAAATAGTTCCAGCTAATCAAATTGATTGAATTGATACATTTGTCTGTAGACTATGAAATAAACAACACAAACTAAAATAAACTGTGCAGTTACTTTTAAAGTGTTTTAACTTTATTTTGGTCAGATATGACTGCTGAACTGTGAAGTGACTCTGATGCTGTGCGACGCTCGGCCTCTAACTGTTTTCCCCCTTCAGGAGGAACTCTGGCTCACGCCTTCCTGCCTCGCCGAGGGGAGGCCCACTTTGACAGGGCGGAGAGGTGGACCCTAAACGGACACAAGGGACACAACCTGTTCATGGTGACTGCCCACGAGATCGGACACACTCTGGGATTGGAGCACTCCCCCGTCCGCCACGCCCTGATGTCGCCGTACTACAGGAAACTCGGCCGCAGCCTGGTGCTGAGCTGGGACGACATCATCGCAGTGCAGCAGCTGTACGGTGAGATGATGATTTTGCGGTGATCCTATTCAGCCCCGCAAATCCTATTTGTGGGTTTATTGTCTCGTCCAGGTCCAAACATTTCCAAAATACCAAATGAAGCTTACCGGTTACTTAAGGGGACTCTTTTCTTTGTGGAATGGAAAGAGTGTGGTCCCAAGTTCAGGAGGGGTATTAAATGTAGCACCTTCTCTGGACACAGATACTTTTACCATTTTTTCCTCAGGTTTAAAGTCTGAAGGGTTTCAGAAAGAAAAGCACTTTAGAGCCAATTACATGAATTACTGACTTGTTATGAAACCAGACCGTCTATGAGGAAACAGAAGTGGAGTCATTTTCGCTCTGTTGCCCATTAAATCAGGAGTCGTGGCACTGAGCTGTGAAAAGGCCAGAGAGGTCACCCTGAAGCCCACCAGCTGCAATCGCAGAACGACAAAGAGTAGAGCGGCAAAGCCTGTTGAGAGTTCCCACAGATCATTCAAACCTGGATTTGACCAAAAAAAAAAGAATTAAAATCTGAGTAGTAGCTTCCTGGCTGTTTGCCCATTTAAGTGTGCAGCACATTCTGAGTTCTCGTGAAACAAAGCGTGCAGCTATGAAAGGGTTGAAGTCCATGGGAGCAGTGTTTGTGAAAGCGATGAGCTGAATTATAGAAGAGAGAGAGAGAAAGAGCACATTACTTTTTGCAGCCACCTTTAGCTGTAATCTTGGCAAACGTGCAACCTCACCAAACGGCAGCCTCTCTTTGTGTTTTTACTTGAGTTTGTCTTTAACAGCACGAGGAGTCTAGTTTTATCAGCTTCACGTCTGTGGCCTTGTAGCTGCTGGGAGTTGCAGGGTTAGACTGAGGGCAGCAGAGGTGGTGTGAACGTCAAAATAACACACAGGCCACAGGACACACGCCAACAGACTGAGCGACTGGCAGGAGGTCTGGATTTAACTGCTGTTTTTTAAGCAACGCACACAGATATACATGCTCAGTGGCCCTTTTGTGTATGATTATTGCTGTTGTTGTTGTTGTTATTGTTATTATTATTATTATTACCACCATCTCGCCTCTGTGCTTCACACAGTGTTTACCTGGGAGTTACATCCGCTCAGTTGGGATAGATTGCTGGTGTTGTTGCAGAGTTGCGTATGACAAATAAAATAGTTTCTGTTTACTGAGAGTTAGTTGTCCCTGCTGGCATGTGCGAGGCAGGTTTCCACACGTGCAGAGTTCTCTTACTGCACGTGTTTTTCTCGGCTGCTAAGAAACTGATTCCGCTGTAGCAGCTAGACAAGAGCGTGGCTTTTCTAACTTGTTTGCACCAAAAGCAGCTTCCCCGGCTGCTCGGCCCTCCTCTGTGGTGACGTGGTACTGTGAAAGTGCATAAACTTAGTTTCCCTGCTTTGACTGAAATGAGGTGTGAACCTGCTGCAAGTGAAGACAAACTGCTCTGCAGGACGGTCTCATTTGGATAATTCAACTCTGAACTTGACATTCAGCTCAGCAGAAGTCCGCAGGCTGTCCGTCCACGTGCCTCCTTTTCTGTTTAACATGAGAGGAGTCCCATCTGCTCTCTGGAAATATTCTGGCCACAGCTTCCTTAGATGGTATTCGCCAGCCTTTTCTCCTCGGGGCCTCCCTTATTCACTCTGCATTTAAACAACAAAAAGCAGACCCTGCTGCCTCGGCCAAGCCATCGCTCAGATACACATCTTCATTTTCAGCTCAGTTACAGTCACCACAGCCACTTTGATTTATTGTGTGACCATTAAATTAATAGCCACTAATGAGGAACGATTAGAACAGATGTGTGTGAAGCCCGAGTATGTCCGTCTCCAGAGCCTCTGATTGCTCTGTCACAAAAAACATGAAAACCCTCGAAATATCTTTAAATGATACATGCTTGTAGTGATAAGACAATGAATGAACAGCAGTGGTGGAGGACGTAGTCAGATCCTTTACTCAAGCAAAAGTGACGCCACAATGTAAAAATAATGAATTACAAGTAAAAGGCCTTAACTGAAAATGTTGCTAAAGTGCTTTTACTCCACTCCATTTCCGAGGGACATTTGTACTATTTAATTGTACTGTTCATCCAGTGAAGCTACAGTTATTACTTTCAGTATTTAGCTACAAAACATCTGATCACCTAAAAAAGATATGATGCATTTTATAGATTAAACTACCAAACCATACGTGTTAGAATTAGCTCGACATTTAAATGCTGCCAACACGTTAATGCAACAAAATAATATCCATAACCGTATAAAAAACATAATTCTGCATAGTTAGTACTTGCCTTTTAACAATGTAAGCACATTTTCCTAAAAATGCTCACATACTGCGGGACTTGAGATCTGAATACTTCTTCTGCCACTGATGAATGTAAACAGCGTAAGGACGGAGGTTTGGGTTTGAGTGAGGTCAGACATCCAGCCCTTATCTTACATCACAACAGCGCACACACGCACACCATTTATGGGCAGCTGTCCACGTGTTATCCACTGTGCTGTGTACATTTATTTGTACTGCCGTCTTCCTCCTGTTCTTGGGTGTGCTGATTTTATCCATCTCCCACACAAATGTTTGTTCAGCTCCTTGCAAACAAAATGGCTGCAATTATATCGAAAGTACCATCGTTTACTCTTTATGCTTCGGTATGTTGCACTTTTTCCTTTTGTTCAGCTTTGATTTGTTTGATCTCATGTGCCAGGACTCTGCACTATAAGGTCCTAAAAAACAAAAAAGCATAGGTGGGCTCTGTTATTTAGTGCTAAAGGTTTGCAGTGTGCGCTCTATCTAGAGTGCTTTGTTTATTTCCTGTGCAGTATAATGTCATCCATCAGTATACATCAACCCAGCCACATCCTGTAAAGGACCATTTAAATGTTAGCATTATCCAAGTCCTGTTTTAGGAGAAGCCTCCACTGTTTGTCTTTCCATTTGTTCCCATGATGAATTGCTTTTGGCATGCAGGAGGAATTAGATACTGTCCATCCTCAGCAACTTTGTTTTGTTCACTGTAGGTTTTAAATAATCATTTCTATGAAACCAAACTACAACCAACAACAAACTCAAAGTGATTATGACAGTAAGTGGATTCATCTTTCGCCTTGTCTGGCCGCCTTGTCAGTTCATTGCTTTGTTTTTGCGTTCAGGTAAACCGCCTGGTGACCGCCCCGTGAGGCTACCCGGCCAGGTTTTGTATGCCGCGCTGCAGGAGTGGGAGTTCACAGAGCTTCACAATGGGCATCAGACTGCGAGGCAGCCTCTCTACTGCCAGGGTGTCTTCGATGCCATCACTATAGGTGAGGACCAGGTGAAATATTATTAGAAAATAAAATTCAGCCACATCTGTCATGACTATTGTCGACAATATAAAATCCTGCAGAAACTGAAGAGAATTCTGTTATGTTTATCTAATTAAAAGTGGTGAACAAAGTTACCAAGTGGACCTTGAGTTAAGACTATTTTGTGAAAGTACTGTTTCCAAGGTTAAGAAAGAACTTTCTTTAATGTGGTACACATGTATTTACCCATGTGCTATTTTCTATCCTGTTTGTGTGTATCCAGACCAGAATGAGACGGTGCTGGTGTTTCGGGGAAGTGTATACTGGACGGTGTCGGCTGAAGGAGGTGTGAGTGGCCCGCTGCCTCTCCGTCAGCGCTGGTCTGAGCTCCCTCTGACCATCGAGGCTGCTGCCTTCTCCCCGCTGGACTCAAAGTGGTATTTTTTCAAAGGTGCTGCTTCACTGAGCTCATTAATGTGACCTCACCTACTTCCTTTTAAAGACATTCTCTAACCTATTTCCTAACTTCATTTATCTGTTTAAGCCCCCAGCAGAGATTCAATTGTGGCTTTTTAAATCGGAAAGTGCTATTTAGAGATTATACAGCACCTCAGCTGTAGTTTTAAAGTAGTTTCACTTTTGTTCTAAAGGCTAATGACTTGTTTGAAGTTTAACCTTCCTGCTAAGGGCCAAAACCCTGACAGTGTCATCTAGATTCTACTTATCTGCCAAAACAGTTTTCTGCAAAATACAGACGCTTGACTACGACATTTACACTCAAATCATCTCCATGTTTTATCTCTGTCCTTGAGCTAAAAGCGAAAGTAATTGATTGAGAAGAATTGATAGAAATCTTAAGTCAAACTTGAAAATACTGTCAATGTTTTGATGTTATCTGAAATGTATGAATTTATCGAGCTACTATGATCAAATAGACTGCAAACATGGTGCTTTGGAAATTTCTGCAAAAAAAAAAAATCTATATAATTTCTTGAAGTTGAAATTGTGTTATTTCAGACTCTGTAACTTTGCATTTTCCTCTTGTTGTCGTGGTGTGCAGGGAAGCGGATATGGCGTTACACAGACAGCTTGCTGGACTCCGGCTTCCCCAGGAGGAGCAGTGAGTTGGGACTGCCCTGCCACCCTGACTGCGCCTTCTACTACGCTCCTCTCGGTTACATGGTCCTCTTCAAGGGCTCCCGCTACTCTGTGCTTAACCTCAAAACCCTGCACCAAGAGCCCTACTACCCCCGCAGGCTAACCGACTGGACTGGGGTGCCACAGGGGACCAATGGGGCACTGACCCGTCCAGACGGGCGCCTCTACCTGTTCAGAGAACAGCAGTTCTGGAGATTTGACCCGGTCAAGGTGCGAGTCACCAGAGAGGGCCAGTGGGCAAATGATCTGAGGTGGACTGGTTGCAGCAATGCTCTGGAGAGCAACAACATACTTTGACCACCAGAAGGAGCTGCAAGTGCAATTTGTTGAGGTATACTGTGTTATAAAGGTGATACTTGTTCGGCCTAAACCCACATCGAGTTTAAATGTTGCAAAAGGAGCCACGCTCAGCAAACTCATGCCATGATGGGAGTCAACTAGAATAAACCCACCTGGTTCATACATTCTGAAGCACATATAGTATTCATACTGCAGTGCAATTGATATTACTGTATATGGACGTGCAATTATAGCCTCATTAATACAGTTTAGATAATAATGGGACTGTTCACTCTTAAGTGCGCAGGTCTTTAGGTTGGAGCTATGCCTCTTTAAAACCACTCTCTTCCCTTTTGTCGTATTTGCACACTTACAAGAGAAACCGTGTCAACAGTGTGATCACAGATTACTCGGTGCACTAATCCTGTAGCTAATAATTAGATTGATATTTAATTGAAGCCTTTTGTCAGGTGGAAACATCTGTCAGGACACACGTTAGCCTTCATAATCTGCCCACAACAGAAAGCTGTTTATTCAGGTTTTTTTTAAACTAAGCCTTAACACATTACTCTGCATCACTGAACATGTTAGACACCGAGGAGTCATTTTGACTGAGCATGCTTGCTTTTTTCCCCAGTAACACCACATTAATATTAAACAGTTAAACACATTCCCGCCTCATACCATACAACCTTAAATTATATGCATGTGTTCAAACACTGGCCATAACAGTAACACAAGTGAATGTCAGATTCAGGTTGATCTGTTAGCAGGTTAAATTCAGAAGGTCCTTGGCCACAACTCAAAGATGTAAAGTAATCGGTGTTGCATGAGTTTGATCATTAAATGCATAGGATTCTCCTCACACAATACAATATTATCTTACTACTTAGTACCATTACTACTTATGCTTTACATCTGTATGTGGAACTGTACTGTGCTGTGTTCTCTTTCCTCCCTCTCTCAGCAGATGAACACCCACCCAGAGCCTGGTTCTGGTTCTGGTCCTGGTCGAGGTTTCTGCCCATTAAAGGGGAGTTTTCCTTGCCAAATATATTGTAATTTTATGTAAAGTCCAAATGTTCTCTTTACATACTTGTTTAGGCTATCCGAGGAAAGAAAATCATTGAGGAAATTTAACCCTCTTCAATACAGTAATTTGGCCAAGTCTACACCCAAATACTGGAGCAATGATCATTTGAACTACATTTAAACAAATGTAATCAAAAGCCACTAGGCTAAACTTGACTATGTAAAGGACTGTACAGGCTGACAGCGCTGCACTGTGGAGAGCAATCGGACTAAATCAGATTTGTAATCACCATCAACAGGGACATCAAGGAGCACCGTCACCTGTTTTGAAAGGAAACCAAAAAATAAAGACATTAGCTTGCCTAGCATACGGAAACCTAGACTGGCACCAGTACCCTGAAAGTAACACTTCAGAAAGAGCATGTTCTTCATGTGTTGCTATTCAGTGCTCAATTTTAGCACAAATAATCAGTTAGATCTAAACGAGTTATTTAGACATTCAGCATTGTTATATTTTTATTTGCGCTGCCCTAAAATATCACTCATCTTGCACCACTCTCTTGGCAGATCTGTTAGAGTAGGATTTGAACAATTGCTGTATATTGTGGAAATGTATGGGACGAGTCAAACCATTTTAAGAATATAGACGCCAAGTCACTTGTGAGTTAAAGTGTCACCTGCAGATGAACTTTGGCCTTTTCTGTATTCCAGAGCGCTGCTCTCTTGTCAGACTACACAGCTGTGTCCACCTGCATGACTTCAAATCCTATTTACAGGGTTTCCAAACCCTCTCTGTTAATAATTGGGCTGTGATTATTACCACAGCATGTGGCAGGACTTTAGATGAAGAACTCATCGACTGGCAGGTCAGCAGTAGTCCTGCTCTCCACTACGGACCCTTTGGAGGGGCTTTGTCCTGCTGCCACAGGCCTGTTGCCACAGCCCTTCCTGGCTGCATCTGTACAACAAACAGAGCCCCATGTCTTGGACGGGCCCTGTGGGTGTATGTGTGTCCGTGGCAGACATTCAATCAGCTCCTTGGCCAGACCCTCAACAGCTGCAGGTCTCTCTGAGTGGAGACTCATCAAAAGGTCCATGGAGGAAGAGCAAGCAATTGTTTTGGCTGCCGTGTCAGAGCAAGGTGAGACGGGGACTCCTGTGTCTACATTGGTCTCTGGCTCCTCCTCATCCTTTTCCAGAAGGAGATGGGAGAGAGAACGGGTGACGTTGGGGCGCAGAGGAGAGTCAGGGTGATTGGTGGTTGACAGTGGTGCAGGGCTGCTGTGCTGGGATGAGTAACAGGAGCTGCCTGGAGGTGTGCTGCAGCAGCTTCCTGATCCTAGGCTTTCTGCTCCACCTCCTCCATGAAGCTTCTCCAGGGCAGGGTCACTGCGTGGCCTGTGGCCTACCGACAACCAAACACACATCAAGCAGAGTCACAAAAGTGGGCAATTAGAAACCTTTGCTATTATACTCAAATGTCATTGAACATGAAAACGGCTTAGTGTGATTTCTTTGTGTAACTGGAATAAAGAGTTTTATAACCTTGACATCGGATGATTTGCAGATATGGCTAAGACTGATGTTTCCCCACATAAAAACAACTGTTTTCTTAATACACTGACACACTGAATGGTGGGCAAAATATCAAAATACTGTCATGAGATGAGTCAAATTATTACATTTAACTCTGGCATTTGGGCCCATGTCTCACTGCAAGTACAGTGTCCTCTCCAACTGCCTCGTCCCTCAAGCTCATCGTGGGTTTGTGGAAAGTACCCACTAATATATGCAGAAGATTTAACACTATAATGCTGAGCACAGCATCTTAAATCCTGTGGACACAGCTTCAACTTCTGTGTACTTACCATGAATGTGTGTTTGCCAGGGCAGGGGTGTTGTGGTGCTGCAGGACGACAGGCTGTGTATTCCTCGAGGGGACACACTGGGGCAGGTCAGGGGGAAAGCACAGGTCAGAGGTCGCTGAGGTTGAGCTGGAGTTTTCACCTGCAGCACAGAAG
This sequence comes from Gadopsis marmoratus, assembly GCA_036023855.1. Lineage (NCBI taxonomy): Eukaryota > Metazoa > Chordata > Actinopteri > Centrarchiformes > Percichthyidae > Gadopsis > Gadopsis marmoratus. The sequence continues at coordinate 11,063 of JAVQJF010057347.1, forward strand.
GACAAACTATAATTTACAGCAGGACTAGAGAGATTTAAGCAAGTTAAGAAACTTTGACAGAATTACACACACATCTAAGATGTGACACAGCAGTCACACACGTTTTTGATTTCATTATCACAGGAAGAATTACATGACGCATGTTTTCTGTTGTTGAACAGATGCTATTTTATCTTACATGGTTGGCCATAATAGATTTTAACACCAGTTGAAAGCTTTAATATTTTTTTATTTTGAGCTAATGAAGGACATCTAACCCAGACAGTCGACACTGATTATTCAGTGGTGTGAACAGGCTGAATGAAGAATGGCCCGTTTGGTTTTGTTAGGCTATTTCTCATCAGGTTTGTGTAATGTGACATTGTTAAAAAATTACATCTGACATATGTCGCCTGTACCAATCTAAGATTTGAGACACAGGAAGAAAATCATCTACTCACATATGAGTTTCCCCACCCAACTTGCCCTATTCTTTATACTTGTATTTGGATAAATTAATCTAAAACCCTCTAAAATAACAATGTAGCCGATTGGTTCACATTACAAATCGTCAAAATTAATACTCTTTAAATAATATTTGAACAGAGATTACTTTCTCTCTATTTCTCGAGCAAGTAAAAAATAATATTCTATTTTGATTAATTTCCACTGAAGTGATCTAAATGTTTGGACAACCTCTGGTAACAAAATGTGATTTGAACTATGAAAATCACGTTTTTCTTTTTAAATAGTTAGGTCTCTCTGTTTAATGTCAGACAATTGTGAATGGAAGAAAAGCGTCGTCTTCATTTATTCCAGGTTACATCATGAAACAAACATGAAACAAACAAAACTGAAAGGCAACAATTGAATTAATTTATATAGCGCCATTATCCCAGGGCACACAACACATTCCTTCACAAACAACTGCTGCTTTCCCTCCAAAGCAAACTTGTAACTCTACCGAGGAACCTGGCGAGCTACATACTGAGTGCAAAATTTCCAGTTCTACAAATAACATCTTAGCAGGACAATGAACAAAGATGCTGCTGTTTGGTCTCTGAATGCTGTGAGATAATTATAGAGTAAACCTTCCAGCAGACTGTTGTGTGTTTATAGTTAACGTAGGGCTGCTTCAGACTGATGCAAGACAAACCTCATAATTTAACCTGCCGTACATCAAGAAGACGCTTTTCCTCCATTCACAATAACTAACATGTTAAACAAGACTAAAAGACTTCAAAAACACACAGTCCATAAACATGCAATCAAAAAGCATGAACTGAACAATCATGTCCACAGCATGATGCATGTTCACATTTTGTCACTTTTGACAACATTTTCATCCCTTTTTGAGGACAGGATAAAAGGAGGAATAGATGTGTATTTAAAGCTGCTTTTACCTGGAAGAGAACCTTGTTGCCATCCAGGTCTTCTGTCTGCCAGCGTGTTGTGCTGATGGGAGTACAGGGGTTGGGCAACAGAGGAACTAGCTGGCCAATTTCTTCCACACTAAACTGCAGCACGGCAGAGCTGCATGGCTCCACCTGAACCCCCGGTGACAACTGTTTTAAAGCCAGCTGCAGGCACAGCCCGGGCTCTGTGGGGAGGACAAGTGAGAGCAGAACAGAAGGTTAGGTGTTGACAGACATCAAGTTTTTTTTTTTAAGTAAAAATAAAGAGCCAATGGTGTGACAATTTTACTTAATTCTGTTTCACTTAAAAAAATAAAACTGATACTTTGAATATTACAGATAATTTCATGTTGTTAAAATAATCCCACCAGATGCAAGGACATTCTGTAGAGTGAACAAACAGATGTGCATTGGAAACAAGTGATTTTGTGTCACTTTGCTGCCTAGTTGCTTTTGTTCTTATAGTGAAAAAAATAAGCCTTAAAACTGGACTTGCTGGGATGAATATGTTATATTTTTCATTGTCTCAGAATATAATCAGTGCCTGTGCCAGACGTACCTGTGTGGAGAGTGAACCAGCAGAAGCCTGTCTTCTGCTCCTCTGCCTGTCGCTGCAGCACCGTCTCATAGAGCCGCACAGCGTCCTCATAGTTGTTATACCCACTGTACAGCGTCACACGTAGTATTTCTCCTCCACAGTGCACCGGTCGAACCCCCCACACAGGCATCCCTGCACCCAAACTATAGAAGTCTCGACTGGGCAGAAGGTAGGGCTGCATCAGGGTATTGCCGGGGGAGCTGCTGGAGGTAATGTGGATCCCTCCGGTTCGGTTCCCGCAGCTCTCGGTGTGGTGGTACTGCCAGGGCGGACGCTGAAAGAAGTCCAGAACTTTGAGGATTCGGTCCTCTCCATATGCTTCATGGAGGAAAAAGGTGATGGCCAAAGAAGGGTTGCCTGAAATGTTTTTGGCAAAAATGTACTCTCAGTCAACCTTAAATAAAAACAGATGAAATTCTAGCAAGCGAAGCTCGTTGTGGGATGTCATGTTTACACCACACACATAAAAAATGTAGTATTCAGTTAAGAAGACAAGATTTGAGGGGGTCGTTGACATGGACGGAAAGTTAAAATGGTTTTAATTTCTGTAAACATGTCTTGTTTTCACATACGGAAATAATTATTTTCCTGTTTACGAAGGAACAGAACGTGCAATGACAGGATTGTCCTTCCCTGCCAATAAAATACCTGAGACCCAACTAACAAGACGTAAGTATAATACATGCAAGACCACATAGTAAGGACCCTTACCTGCCACAGGACAGAGGCGGCCGTAACTTCTGAATGGGGAGGCCCTCTCCGACACGTGGAAGATGCGGAGGCTTGGGCAGAGCCAGCAGAGGACGCGATCCAGTGTGTGCTGCAGCAGCAGTGAGTCTCCGGGGTTGGCCAGCAGATGCACGTTCATTAGCAGGAGCTGCCGCTGCTGCCTGACCCGACTGGTCATGAGCTCGACTGGGGTTACACACACACACAATTCATGTATAAATCCAAATGCTAAAGTCGGGTAGCAGAGATGTTTCAGCACTGTTTCAGCACTACTACTAAACTACAATCTGTAACCTTGCTCTCCTAGACTGTTAAGTAATTGTTCTGCATAGTATTTAATGATTACCCACATTGGAAGTGAGAGATCACACACTTTTTGGGGCTGAAAATGGGACAGTTTTGTAGAGCAGGAGGCTGATGTGACCGTATCTGATGGTGTTGTTAGGGTAACCTCAGCTTGTGCTTGGAGATCTTTAATTTTAACATTATATCACACATTAGTGGCATGGAGCTTGAAAGACATGGCAGGGACTGTCTAAATCATTATCATATTGCATTGTGGGAGGTGATGGATTTTAGGGGTTTTGAAGCTCGACTCATATCAGGGATTAAAAGTCATGAAATCTTTAACTCTGCTGCCTCAATTTCGACCTTTTTTTTTTAATCCTTCTCTTGTGAGTCGCCTAACTTTATGAAACTACGATTCTAAATGAAAGTAGTGCCTCTTTTACTTGTGTATGAGTGAAGGAATACTCACTGCCAGATGACATCTTGCTGCAGTCGGATCTGAATTAAGACAAAAGACAAAAAAAGCACAGGACTGATGACTTCAAACACTTTGAAGATTGGACTGGCTGGAGGAAAGACAAAAATCTGTCTCCATCTTGTGGCGGTTGGTTTGGAAACCTGCCCCTTAACTTTGGTCACCATGACAACACATTATCTGTTGTTAGCTAACACGAGCTTAAAAAGCTCATGTATGAGAAAGCACCGTAAGGTTAAACAATTACAAACACTTACAGTAAAGTACTAAGCAGTTAAAACAACAGTCGAGTTGCTGGTTTGAAGTAGCAGCCCCCTTCACAATATACTGTCTTGGACAAAATTAATTTCCATTGTGGCTACGGCTAAAAAGGCGAAGTTGGCTAGCTAACGTTAGCCCGGAGCTAGCTAACGTTAGCCCGGAGCTAGCTACCGCCGAGACAACACTTAGACTCACTCGGCAGTTTCGGCTCCGGAGTCCACGTTTTCATCGTCGGCTCTCTTCAACACCTCCGCTCTTCGAAACATATCCCGGTACACCTTTCACGGGGTCGAGCCTCCTGCACAGAGAGTTTGAGCGGTGTTTGCAGCAGCAGTCCGGACCGAGAGCGAAAAGCATCCTGGCTGATTTCTCTTCCACAGCCTGCTCCGCGCGCACACACACACACACACACACACACACACAAAACGGGACGCTGACGTCACCAGGCAACCATGCACGGTTGTGTTAAAATAAAGCATAATTTGGGGAGAAGAAACTCAAACTGGAGGCGCCCCAGTTCAAGTAGAGAAGAAATGCACGCTGGGCTCATGTTTAGGAACTTACCGAGACCACAGTCTGGGCGACAGGGAGCAGCAGAAGTTGTGCTGCTTTAAATCTAAAGCCGCCTTTATTAACAACATGGAGCAGATGGCACGCGTCTAACAATGCGAGAAGACAAAGGAGACCGTCCAGACGGGCTGGACACATTTGAAAGTGCAGGGGACGCATGGAGGGGAGGCTCTAAACCCTAAAAATCAATCATCAGCCCGCTTTTGGAGCAGGACAATTGGTTTCCAAGTATTCTATACTATGTGAGACATACGGTCTATGTGTGTATACCCAGAAAGAAAACTAGTGCAGTCCGATAGCCCTGCAATACATCCTACACTCAGCTATGGAGACACAAAAGTGTTAAGCATTAAATAAAACAGTAAAAGTCACATAAATACAAATGTACTATGGAATTTAACCATGACATTGTGAAATCATCTGATAAATGTTTAAAACGCAACTCATTATGATGAAGCGTTATTTCATCCTGCTCCCTTTAAGTCCAGCAGTTTTTATTTCAACATTATCCAAAGTCTGCTTTCAATTCACAATGGCATCTCCCCCCCCCCAATGTTTTATTTCATAATGCCTATTTTCATCACGAAGTCTTTGTCAATCAAGACAAGCTGGGGAAAGTCTTCTGACAGAACTAAGACAAGAACTAAGTTTTTGAAAAAGAAATTGACTATACATAAAAATTACCTCAAACAGTGAAAAGGAGCATGACAAAAATTTGATAATGATGAGCAGAGTTTTAAATTTGTTGGATTATTTAACAGGTTCGTGGTTACATTAAGTCCAGTGAATTGTATTTATATAGCCTAATATCACAAATCACAATTTGCCTCAAGGCGCTTTATATTTCATAATTTGTCTATTTAAATTATATAATTTTATATCTTATTTTTGGATTTAATATTGAGCACTTTACAGGTTGCAATGTTTAGTTTTTGTTGGAACCGTTTAAAAAACGTGTTGGTCCAACTTTATGGTCATTTTGAAGGCTGCAGTTTGTGGTTTCTAAAACTTTGTCCACTCATTTTACATGTATATCAGAAGGTAAATATCAGAAACACCTGCGAGTATGACACTATATAATTTAACAGCAACACAAACTATGCAGTTGAATCCACACCTCCCTAAAACTGCTTCAACAAAACCGAACATTTTAAACGTATTTTCTTATTAACATTAAGGTGGAAAGAATAAAGGTTACACTTAAATCTCAAAATACTGTAGTAAACAATGTACTTTGCCTGCAAAGGTCCTCTTGTGAACATGGAGATTTTGACTGTGGCTTACCATTTACGTTTAAGCTTTAATTATGGTTAGAGAGGCAAGTATTTCTGACATTTGCTGAGGCCTTCTCATGAAGGATGTAAAAAAAGAAATCCCATCCCTTCATATTTTTTAATTCTACATTTAATATGATGAAAACAAGGCCCTGTACAATCCACCTTCGCAGTGAGTACAATAATTATTTTACAATTTGTACACATTAGAACATGGTGCTAGACTAGTTCCACCCGCTCAAAATGCAGTCGAGAATGAAAAAGAAAATCCTCTTCGAAATCTGCACCACAAAGAACTTTCCATTCAAAGAGAGGAATTAAATTTTGTGGCCGATCATACAGCAGGCCTGAAGTGAAAAATGTGTCATGAGAGACCAAACACCATTTATGGAGCTTTTTTGTGTCTTATTCCTCTGATCGATCCATTAGATAAAAGCATGCCGTGAAGCTACAGCTGTTGATCTCTCTCTAACCACTAGTACAGACCTGGCAAAAATATTGAAAATGGCATTAAATATTTCAGCAGTGTGAGGTGCACTTAATCAGACATTAAAACAACCTAAAAAAAGATGGATTTGTAACATAAATTAAGCACTCTTCATGTTTCATGTACTCAAAATGTATTTTACTGCTGTTGTAAACCAGGTCTGTACCAGTTAACACTTTGTCCTCTTCTTTAAATTTAAAATCCTCTGGGAGGAAAAGGCCAAGAGTGTCTGTCAACCTGTACAGCCATCACGGTGCCACAAAAAACAAACATAACACATTGACATCAACATTTAAAACAGGGGAGTGAATTTAAATGTTTTCTTGGTCTCCATGTAGCCGCATGTTTGCTATAACATGTTTTACGCTTATTCTCAGCACGCAGTTAATTGGCAAACAGGCTCACCCAAATCTCTCCAAAGGCCACAAGAAACATTTTGTACAAAACTAGAGCCCCTCCTTTCATTTCTGTCTCAGCAGAAGAAATCTAATATTGCTAGAAAACTTCCAGATCTTTTGTATTATTTTTTTATTTTATTTTTTACACATATCATGGAAGAAAAGTTAAGCTTCCCAGTGTTTCCCAGAATCAACGATGAAAGCGCTTCCAAGTTCTTTCAAACGCATAGCAGCCCCCAAAAAAAAAAAAAAAAAAAAAAAAAGGCTCTCATTTTCTCTTGACTCAATGTTAGCTTTCATTGATTTCACTTGTTTTATGCTACGTAAGTGTACACTTTGCGGTCCTCCGGTGTTCGTGCCAAATATTCCCTCTCAATGAGTCCTTCAATACGCTTCTTGATGACTACAGGACTAGGGAGGAATCGTGCTCGCAACTGCTGCGTGACCTACAGAGACATCAAACACAGTAATCAGTATCTCGCCCTCTTTTTATCCAATCATCATTCTAATTGCCATCATCTTCACCTCGTTTTTACATCTTATGCTTTCATTGTCTGTTTATTTACAACACTACACTGTCAGATACTGAGGGCAGGTTGTGGTCAAAAGAAGATAATGTGTAGCGAATCTTTATTGCTTTACTTTGCAAAAGTTTATTATGAAAGACTCCCATTGATTATATGTGTGGGGTGTTTAAATTTCAACTATTTCAGCATTGCCCTTTGCTGAGAAACAGAAGGGCTCGCTTCTTTTACATCTAACCATTTACCACAAGGGGGCGTTCTTAAGATGAAGACAATATGCTAATGATAAACAGAATGCACCCTAAAGTACAAACTATACTATACTATTTATATAATAAACTGCAGTTTTCATTTAAAATCATAGCAACCATCTCAGCTGACTGACCTCTGCTACTAGGACGTTGTGTTGCATTTTCTTTCTGGACTTCATGATGCGAACGATGGCAGCTTCTATCTCATGCTTCCTGTCGTCGTCTACTTTCTGTCGTGTCTCCTTCCTCTCCGGGTCCGACTCCCCTTGTTTAGCAGCCACTATGTGGTGCGCAACAAAGGAAAACAAATGTTAGACATGTAGTGTAACTTAAAGAATACACATTATTTTCCCAAATAAGTGCTTTCACTAATCTGACTGTTATAAGGTTAAAATGCACTATTTTCAGTAGTTTTGTTACATTTACTGCAGTATATTAAAAGCTTGTGCACATTAAATTGTTTACTGAATACCATGAGATCATAGTATGACATGACATAACACTGTAACAATTACTTTTCCTTGTGTTTAAGGCTGCATTACAGTTCAATGCTTTTCAACTGTTCTTTATCTCGATCAACATATACAACAATGCATCAGATATTCAAAATAAATCACCCAATATAAACTTGATGATTTTGCGTACCTGTCTGGATTTTGACACGATGCAGCTTGGAGGTAAACTGGTCATTGACTGTAAACACATGGCCATTCTCAATCTCCTTGGACTTGGGCTCCTTGGTGAGAACTCTCTGAGTGGGCTTCCCACAGGCCAGAGACTGCAGCGCTCGCACCAGCTCCCTCTCTGGGATGTCCGTCTCCTGCTGGATCTCCTGTAAGGTGGAGAAATCAAGTTTGGGGCAATGACAAAACAATATGCAAGACATACAGAAAGGACGGCAGGAATCTGAAACTTGCCCTTTTCTGCTGAAACTGTCCACTAACAATCAACAGGCTGCCGTTTGTGGTTTTTGGCACGGAATAATGTTTTTGGGTGCAACGGGAACATTGTGTAGCATTCTGAGGCATTCAGTTCTGTACCTCAAAGGTGGACTTCTCTCTGTTGTTGAAAAGCATGAGGATGGTCATTTGAAAGGTGGAGACCTGCAGGATGTGCTTCCTGGTGTTGGAGCCGGTCACCTGGGCTCCTCCTACTCCGACCTCTGACCCATCCTCCTGTCGATATGTTGGGATGAAAGATCAGAAACTAAGAACGCGATTCAGAATCAATCCCCTTCTACAAAATTGTGTTTTCTGTTACTGAGAGGCATCTAAACACTATTGTTCTTCAAGGAATGTAAATTTTCTTCTCTGTCACAACCACTGTCTACTGACAGTCTACCAGTGCTACTTATTTAAAATTTTGGATTCTCAGTAAAATTATGGATTTGTTTTTACAATTACTAATGACATTTATTTGTGCCCATTATTCCTTGTGTTTACTTCAACATTAGAAGGTGATTTTAATCAGTACATTTAAAAATAAAGCTTTAAGCATTAAGTATTGTATTATTTAAACACTTCGAAAACGAAAGACGCTTCTAGAAAAAAAAATTTTCTTCAAACTTTGGCAACAAAACTAATACTTTAGAAAACTGAAACTGCATAATCAACAATGCAGGGAAATGTCATCATGACCTAGTTCTTTTCCATTGTCATCACATGACACTATAGACTTGATGTTTTGTGTTTGTAAATCAATGCAACAGATAAACTGTCCTAATAAGACATATTTGTAAAACTGTTCTATGGCATAATCATAGCATATAGTATTTTAGAAATGTGCTGATATTCTGTTTTAAGGTGGCACAAACCTTTTTGATTGGACCGTAGAAAGTGGCGTTTAGATCTGCAGAGCCCATGTGATGCTGCAGTGTGAGTTGTCTGCCGCTGTGCTTACCAAGATAAAACCTACAAGCAGAGAGGAGTCACTCCAGGGTAACATCCAAGAACAGTCAATGTACTGCAATTAGTCCACCGAAAGTCTTAGTTACTTTCTGCAACAGGCCTTAGGAGAAGACGTCATTCTATTTCTTGGAAAAAACACAAGCTTGTATCTTCAAAAATGGGTCTGGAACTGAAAATGGTTGTTCTTCTGGTCAATTGTAACAAAACATAATGTGGCTTTTGGATCACACAGAAATATTTCAGAAATGCCTGGACTGAAAACAAAGTTTATGTAATAAGACCATTCACACGTGTGAATTCAAGCATACAACTAACTGACCTTCTAAAGACTTCAAATGCATGTCGTGGTGAAGGGGGGATGTTGCACTTGGGTGTTGCTGATTGTGTTGGCCAGTATCCTGTGGTCAGGACTCTCACAGTGAGATCTACCCCTCCAAGTGACACCTGAAGTTAGAAGAAAACCCCCCCCACAAGATGCACAATCAGGTCTCACTCTACACGGATGTGATTATAGCTCACTGCTAGTGTACACTGATTTATATCGGTGCAATTAAAACAAAAAAAAAAAAACTACAGAACACTAACCCAAACTAGTTACATGCAGTGGATGCTGTGTATCTGATACAGATCAGTGTGTTACAAAATCTCTTAAATTTAAGATACTTTAGAAAAAAGGTTTAAAGATGGTTAAAAGTACTTTTTAGCTATGTACTAATCTAAAATATGCACAAATAATTACTGGGATTTGTGTTTTGTATACTCCAAAGTTAATTAATTTACTGTGTTCTAAACATGATTCACACTTGCTTCAGCAAATCCCAATGATAATCAGATACAGTGACAGAGGCTCTGGTGACAAAAAGCCATGTGACCGCACAGCTCAAATCAGAAATTAGCAGCATGTATTCTCAGGATATGGATAGTTAGATGAATAATTGTTTTTATGTAGCTGAGCAATGCAGCAATGCTCAGTCGGTCAAGCAGTTATGTACCGATTACATGATAGCAAATGGGCTCATTATGCTGACAAAATGAGTTGCGGTGTGTAGCGTCTCCTCACCCCAGTTGTCTGTAGATGTTGTCTAAACTCATCCATGGTGGTGTTGGAAATGCTCATGTCCCGAAACATACCCTCCAGTTTAGAGGTGAACTGACAGCCGCACTCGGTCTGAGCAACGAAGACCAGAAGAAGGATCACATTTACCTCATCAAAAGCTAGTCAAGGTATACCAACAATCATATGGAGGTCAAGAAATCTTTGTAACAGTTTCAATCTTTGTAGCAGTGGCAAGTGGATACAGCCCGCTTACTGTATGTTTGTTTGTATGTACCACAACCATCCTCTGTAATGTGCCTATACATTGAATAAAATTTAAATCCTTACCATACAGTTCTAAATACCCATTAACAAGATCACACATGACATCTTTTAGCATCAGATGACTCAGAAAATTTCATAGTGATGCGAAAAACGTAAAGAATGTTTTATTTTGGTTGGGCAGTTATAAGCACAGAAAAAACAAATAGGATAAAATAATTTGAGCTAGATAACCATCTCATTCAACCAAAATCTCGACTGAAACCTCATTCTTTTTTGTCAGAGGACATAACTTGTTTCTAACCAACTCACCTTAAGCTTTGAGATCATGTTCTTTTCAGAGTCATCAGAGACGCTCTTGTTTGTGAGCAGTCTTCGGGCCAGGTGCTGCTTGTAGTACCTCTCAAACACGTCCTTTTCCTGCATAAAGCGGAAAAGCACCATGGCCTTGTCCAGTATAGACTCCACCTCCTGCTCGGTCAACTGGACAAAAAACAAAATGGTGCAGGTCACAAGATGCAGATTATCACTATTTGATAAACTCCATGGTCTCCCTAATGCATTTGATACACAGCAAGCTACTACAACAGGTTACACATTCCAAATGATTTGAATATTTCATACTTTGTAAATAACACAATCTTTAACAGCATCACTTGTTTGGGCAATAGGTGGTTTGGCATAAAATTTAAATGGGTGCATTTGATTTGCAGTGTGGTAACATCTGTGGTGTGTGTCCTAAAAGAAGTGTATGGATCCATTAGAGGGCTCACCCCTTTTACTCCTTTCTTCAGTTTGTCATCGATGAAGAGTGAAAGGTACTCAGGCGAGCGAGAGTTGAGGTTAAGGAAGTACTCAAAGTCGCCTGCAATGGTTTGTTTGAAGAGCCGGTCATTATTGAAGGACTCCTGGAGGAAACGGTCGAAACGTGACTTCAGGTCCAGCAATCCCTGCGGGCAGGAGGCAGGGAGACAGGCATAAATAGGGATAACACTGCAGCAGTTTGCATTAGAAGTAGCTTGACAAAGCAATTACAGCTCCAACAGTAGCTATGACAGAGGAAAGCCGCTCTCATCAGAAATGCAATCCACAGAGACTATTTAATACAGGAGCTTCAAGAGTACTGAAAGATGAACACAAAGAGCCTTTCAAAAAAAGTGACCTCACGTGTTATTCAGTACAGCGCAATGACACAGTGCAGTTGAGGGCAGAGACCATCATGGACGCAGGGGGCCAGAGCAGTTATGGAAGTGCATTGTGGTCAAGGCTCTGCATGCAATGATGTGCTATGGCATACTGAGTCAGAAGAAAGTTCTCCACGGTCTCTAAGGTTAGACATTAGGGCCGGCGTTTTTTTCTTTCTCATTCACCTTAAATATATGTGGTTGGAAGGTTATAGTGTGCTTCAACAGAGCATGTGCGCCATCAGAACTGCCTCCTACTCTTGCAGCAGCAATTTAAGTGATTCATTTTACAAGACGTTCCAGCAGATTGACAAGACTGTGCAATAACATCACTGCACTAGAATATTTCCTGATAGCCCATCTTCTTACCTGGATGTAGTCTACAGGGTTCTTTCCCTCTCCCTCCTCTGACACAAGGGCCTTGCCTTGCTCCCGCAGGTATGAGCTCATACACTCACACATGGTCTTCAGCCCATTGGGAACCCTGCTGAACAGCTTGTACATGCACGCCAAATCTGTGATGGATATGCATGAACACGCACAAAACGCACACATTAGAAATCCATTCCTACCGACTGAAAAGGACCGAGCAGCTGAGATCTGCTGAACTAAATTACCTCTGAGAGGACCAATGTGATTTTCTGAAGGCACACATCATCAATGAAGCTACAACACTACACTCCCAGTTTCATTTAAATCTAGTCATCACTATTACATTCCTCCTATTTTATAGTTTGTGACATGAGCAAGGGGAACATTGTGACTGCATTACTGATCCAGTACAATATAGATCTCTTGCAAGTGACAGTTACAAGGTTTATTAAAGAGCATTGGGGATTTCTGTTTCCCTTATTTTAGGGGTGAAGCAAGAACTTCGCCGTGAAGCATACGCAGCACAATGTCTGCAGCTCTTACCATCTGTCTTGCCGTTTTTGAGCATGTGGACCAGGCCAGAGTTCTCCATTTCTACGATTGTCTTCATGTGCTTGGATATGAGCTCCCGTTCCACCACCTTGACAATAGGCTCCTCTGTAGATTTGTCCAGGCAGTGCATTACCCGCTCAATCTCCTCATTGATCCTGGCTTCCACCTTCTTTATGTACACACTGGCACTGTTTTCTGCTAGGAACTTTTGGCTCTCCATCTAAAAGCAAGAAACACTTAGAAGCTGTAAATGACAGAAATGTTTCTCAAACTCCTTTCCGTCATTTGATTGTATATATACACTCTATATACAAGTATATACACAAGTAATTTGTTAAACATTTTTCAAAGTTGTTTTTCAGAGAATCATCTGTATTTTATTTATATGGACCCCAGAAAGGGAAGATGTAGCCAAGGTAACAACTAATAGGGATCCAAATAAACAAACAATGAACAGTCAAGGGAAGGACATCCTCTCACAAACCTGGAAGAATTCTGCAGACATTTCTAAGAACGGTGCCTCAAAGTCTTCTTCATAAACAGATCTTCCTTCAAGGCCGAGGATCATTAACATTTGGCAGGCATTTCTAATGGCCCCCCTGGTGGAGAGGAGAAGCAGACCAAATTTTGAAGGCACAATCAGTAAAACAGGAAAAAAACAACAACAAAATGTTAAAAACAAAAAAACATTCCTGAATGCTCATTTCACACGTACTGTGGCTGTCAACTAACTATTGATTATTTATTCGATAAAACAAACAAACAAACAAAAAACACACCACAGCGCACGAGGCTCGGGAAGATCAGTGTTTAAATATGTCATAAGCTGTTTCAATGAACATGAACCCAGCAGGTTAAAGTGTAACAGCTGCATGTGACAGCTTTCTTTATTGTTCCTGCACACTGTCCACCTCTGGTGACAAAAGACGATTTAACATTTCTCTTAATTTTTTGAGTCAATATGAAGGATGTGAATTCCATTTTCTTCCTGATTTAAGTGCAACTGAGATTAAAACCAACTAGTCAACATCAACTGGCAATTGGTTAGGTTGTCATGCAAGCAGTCCCATCTGTGAGATTTCTGGCTACCTGTCCACCACCTCCCCCTTCCTCTCGCGTGCGATCATGTCCAGCAGGGTCTGCCGGAGGTGGTCTCTGATGCAGCCGTAACGAACCACCTGATCCCTAAAGATGATAAGACCCAGGTTGTAGACATTCTCTACGTTGTTCTGCTGTACGTACACCCGGTCCTGTGGGACAAGCACACGAAAAGGATAATTAATCTTCGGTTTTTTAAATGTGGATTTAAGCTCAGGTGTTGTTAAACTTAATACAGTTCATCCTCATATAAGCTCCTAATGTATTGCATAATCATGCAAAAAATATGGCACGGGCATTAGTTTAATTTCGGTATTACTTCCTGACACAGCCTTCAGATATAGTCATACATCTCACTTATGTATTACCATAACTGAAATACAGAGACATTTCTACAGCAGACCTGATATTCTTCATTCTTCAGCGATGACATAACAGTTTCAGGTTCATTTTCAAATACATATTCACGTCTATGTTGATATAGCGTAAATGCAAATATGGCCATAGTGTATTTCCATCTACAAGTTCAGTCTTGCAAAGACCTGTTCGCACTCAGCAGGCCTCCAGAGTTTGTTTGAACACAGCTTAGGCACAGTTACAGGCTGTCATATGTCATATTTGACTGGCTGCCTCTAACATGGACTCTTCAGAATTAGAAGCCATTATGCCAATGTAACAGCTGCTGATACAGTCACACAAGTCTTATTTTACAGTGGTATTCAGAGTAGTTAAGAGTAATATTGTTTTTAATGTTGTAGCTCAGCCAATAAATGTTTTTACTACTTTAAATCTCCACATGTACCTGAAACCGAGACATTCTTTCTTTGGTCAGAGCACACGTGAATAAATAGTACCTGAAGCATCACTTCAGTACAAAATCTTTCTAAAATAATGACCACTTTAATAACTCTGTTGTGGTCTCCTCCTCACTGATGTGGGGTATTATTAAGCCATGTAAATGTGTTCAATGAGATGTCAGCTACTCACCATGTACATCAGGATGTCTCTGATCATCACCATCGCTGTTTGATGGTCGTTCCAGGCCTGATTTAGGGTTTGGAGGAAGTTATTGTTTAGGGAGTTGAGGACATCTTCTCGTACCTTTGGGGGAGACAAACACACATGCATGAGGTGGACATAGTATACCAACTTCTGCAGTGTTAGTGACAACACAGTGCCTGACCAAGGTGACACTTACGTTTAAGAATTTTTGTTCATGCAGTCTTTTATTGTGATCCCTCTTTGCAGTTTCTTTAAATAAAAAATAATTCTACTAGTCAGGCATAAAACATCTTGATAATAGTGACACTGCAGTGTGACTCAGCACTGTAAACCTAATGTCTTTGTAGAGTAAGGTTCTTAAGGGTACACCGACCTTCCCTTTTCTCTCCTTCTGGACAGAGATGATGAATTATCACCTCTGCTCCTACTAATACACACGATCAAGCCCCACAGACTCGCAACAACCTCTCTTATACACAGCCAGCTCAAATGTTAAGCAGCCCCATAAATCTGAATATGCCTTTAAATCAAATACTCATTGTGCACACTCATGGCTTATTTATAAAAGATATTATGAAGCAACTATTGTTACTTGGTGCTGATAAGATGAAGCTGCTCGTATGTTAATCTGTTCTGACAATTTCCAATGCTGCTGGTCCATCATATTAAATAATACCTATATTACAGTAATATACATTTCTTAAACTAATGTTGAATGAATGTTATAATAATTATAAACTTATATTTAGAAGTCTGTGATGCAATCACTGTAAATAAATGTAGTCAAAACAGGAGTGTGATTTCATTCATTGGTTTCCAGAAATGAGATATTGCGGAGCCACAACACTGCGTATACTCTTGTTGCCATGTTTTTGGCATCACAGGGGAAGATAAGAAGCTAAATTAACCATAAAGACCAGACTTTTTGTGAAAACTGAATGAACTGACATGAGGGAAGGTGGGATTTTAAGCTCTTCTTCAGCTGTTGTCTAGATGACATTAGAGGAAGTTTTATTGATCACCTCTTTCATGTTTGGCCTCAAAATGCACCTGCTGTCCTGGCTGCCTGGTCTGCGCTCAGCAGCAAATCAAGCTGAGAGTATAAACTCAAACAGTGTCATTGTTCAAATACATTTCATATCTCCAAATCCTCCTGTCAGTAATTCTCATGGCAGCAATTAGTAGTCCTACAATAAGCTATTAAATCCAACTGAGAAATAGAGAGTACATCTTTACGATCTATTGACGCAAAAGAAAAACATGATCTTTGAGTTGTTTTCAATACGTCACACTGGTTGAAGACTGTAAGATACATTTGAAGATCTTAAGGCTGCATGCAAACAATTACTGTCTTTCCATGACAGTGATATCTGGATCACTATTAGATAATAAAATCACATTCAGGTGTCAGATCTCTCTTCTTTGAACCATTGCGTGTCAACATTACCTGCCTCCCAATTTTCTAAAGCTTGCCAAGTTGAGAATGTGCATTTAATTAAGCTGTAAACCCATCTGGCTGGTATTCAACAGCAGGCTGCTGAAATATTGCTCATTGGGTATCTGCACACAGTAAGCTGCACAGATATCATGGCCCACTTAATTTGTTATTAATTATATACAACAAACAAAACAAGCAACAGCTTTGGAAAAACATTCACTGATGGCTTCACAAACTTGTCAGTAGGAATTTGAAAACAAATTAATTCAACATTGCATTTTTGACCCTTGTGCAATATTTATTTACACAGACTGCTGAGAATAATCCAATTCACTAACATATGGCTTGTATACCATTTCACTTAAAATTGATTTCTCCAGGTAAAAAA
Organism: Gadopsis marmoratus; assembly: GCA_036023855.1. NCBI lineage: Eukaryota > Metazoa > Chordata > Actinopteri > Centrarchiformes > Percichthyidae > Gadopsis > Gadopsis marmoratus. Next base: position 27,571 of record JAVQJF010057347.1, read on the forward strand.
ACATTGTGGTCTACCAAGGCGCCATTCAAAAAACATATTGTTACACTACTGACACACATGAAGAAAAACCTGTTTTATGGAAGGCCAGCAGACACTTTGTAAAGCTCAAAACCCAGAAAAAAAAATTTACAAATCAAGGAGCCTACCCACAAACCAGTCACAGAAATGAGGAATCTGTCAAAAGGAGGTCTGAATGATCCTTAAAAGGGTTTTACAAATCTCCCATTACTTAAGGCTTGAGTAACACCCTGGCTTTCTAACTTCATGAAAGACTCACTCACCCTCACAAGGCTGCTCATGCTATCTTGGTATTACCTTTGTTTTTCTACCAATCTTGACATAAAACCTATGACAATTCTGCTTAGCACCAAGTAGGCTACTGAAAACAGGCTGTCCAGCTTACACTGAGCTCCATAATTCAATCAAAAACTGCTCCGATTAAAATGTTAATATAATTATTATTGTAGTAGCTCTCCCGAGGTCAGTTTTCTTTGCATCTCAAACTGGTACTGTAGATCAACTATAACTTCAGCATTTCTAAATTGAGATCTGGTCTTATATATGTTCACAACTGAACACCGATAATGATCTGTTACACACGTGAGTGAAAAAGCAGTCAAATATAATTTAAACAACATAAAATAGGGGCATAAAGCATGTTTGAATTCACTCTGTGAGCAATGTGTCATCACTTGAGTTTAAGTGGCAAATTAACCAAGCTTAAAAGGTGCACCTTTCTGTGTTACAATTTATTTTGATAGAGGAAAGAAGCACACTTGCTTGCTGAAGATTTGGGGATATTTTCACGGAAAATAGCCTAATTTTATGTGAAGGCGCTGCATGCAATTTCAAAATACTACGGGATTTTTCCAAATTCCTGCAATCTGTGTTAGTCTTACTTTGTTGATAAGGTGTTCAGTGACGACCTCCCGTAGGCCTGTGTACAGCTTCTCTCCATGTTTGTGGAGCACCATTGTGTATGCATTCCTGTACAGTTCCTCGAAGCTCAGGCCACTGTTGTTCTTCCTCTGAATCTCCTGGATGGCATTCTTTAGAAGGTCCCAGATATTGTTGACGTACTTCTCATCCATCGTCATCTGCAAAAGGTAGCCAGTAATAATAAGTGACAAAGACAACCATCACCTACGATCATTTACATCAACAAGGATCTTGTTCCCAAATAAAGATGCAGACTGACTCCCACCTCCTCTGATTATTTCTGCATTAGAAAGAATAAATGCTCTACCTTATTGGTTGGTATATATTTCATAATTATCAATCCACAATCTTTAAATATTTACTTTATTATTGAGTATGAGCCACTAACAGGGCATTGTATTTTACCTGAGCTGACAGCTATTCCAAACCGGAAAACACTCTTCTGTCCTCTGACAAACTCCCACATCTGTGAACTTATTATAATAGAGCATAGACCTGCTGGGAAAAGGACCTTTTGCCAGATCTGAAATTCTAAGGCAACACTTCCTCAACTGGTGTGTATATTGCCCTTACGAATCTCCACCAAACGTGTTTTAATGTACACACGGTTAGATTTCATATTTGAGCCATGGGTGGCGTCAGGGTCATAGAAAATGAGGCTGGGGTTTTACTATGCCTGAAGCCAAGGTCTACATCGAAGATTCAATAGGAGCAAAAAAATCTGCCAAACATTAAAAAGGTCCTGACATAACAACCAAGAGGAGTACCATCACATGCCAGCTCATTTTTAAACCATGAACAGGAGACATTTAACACAAATTCACATAGTGAAGAAGACTGAACTGAAATATCACAAAACACTGAGTAATACAATTCTATACTGATTTAAATCATACACAATACTGAGCATGGAAGGGTTTCTCATTCCAACAGTGTGTCGTGGGCCAAGAGACACAACTTCCTTGGAAATACTGACATAGTTTGATATATCAGGTATGTTGACATTGTGGTATGGTTAGTCCATCTTGATTAGGTTAAATCATACCTCCCTGTTGACGCTCAACCTCTCTCTCAGCTTACCTTTAACATCTTCCTCAAAACTCAATTAACCCAATAAATTATAGTGGTTGGGCAGTCTGTTCAGGTCAGATGTTTCTGCCATGTCCTACTGAAGTGTGTTTGAGAAAGATAAGGAACCTCCAATCAGAGGAATCTTTGTCGGCGCAACCTCCTCAGTTGCTCTTGTCTAAGAGCATCAGCTCTATGAAGAAGATTTAAAATGGATGAATATCGAATTGTAAGAAATGCAGGAGCAGGATTTCTAATTTACCTGCCACTATAGACAGTGAGTGGAAAAACATGTAGTACAAGCTGTGGTGCATTATTATAATTACAAATCTCAAATGCTTTAAAACTTAAGCTGTTCCCAATAACCAAAGTCTTGTTGGCCAAAAGGAGAAAACTCCATGTGTGCTCCCTCTCAGCAGACAAGCCCAAACACATGCATGTCAAGGTGCTGCTCTAACAGCAAGTCTCTGTCAGGACTGGGCCACATTCAACAGGCTCACATAAGTAGGTAGCTGTGTGGCCAGATGTTAAGTATCCGGATGATGTGCAGTCTCACTCAGCCAGTCACAGACAGGCTGAAATGACATTTTATGCAGAATGAGGTCAGTTCATAAATTAGGTCTTTCAATTACTTGCAGACAAAAGGGAGTGCCAGGTGGACGAGGAGAGGAAGCCCATCATAATTTTAACACTGAAACAACGACAGAAACGAGACTTAGACCTCCAATTAATAAAGCCACTAATGCAAACTCAGAACTAGCGTTAGGTTGGTTAGCTGGTTTGTTTTTTTGTTAGCATTATTACTACAACTATAGCTGTAGTAACGTTGCTGCTTGTTCCTGCAAACAGCTGGACATCTACTTGTCATTTCAGAGCACAAAAGTCGCAATGCACATGATAAACACAGCCAAAAGCAGTTAAAACAACAAGTGTCAACAGCCAGGGCTAACGTTAGCATGTCGACAGATCCAATCTGCTAGCTAACGTTTGGGGAGCTAGTTAAACGTTAAGGACACTTAAATTGATTCATTAAACTTCCCACTGAGTTGGCAATATAACCGAGACGGCACCTAAGCAACCGACCAAGAGTGGGGGCGACTGGACATTTAAAGGCTGCACTTTGTTTACGGATAGGCAAGTCATAGCTGCTGCTCAGCTGGTTAGCCTGCTAGCATTTAGCCAGTAGCCCAGACCACGGTGATCGAGTCACAGCCTGTCGGGCAGGCAGAGCACCTACTGCGGTGTGCACTTACAGGAAAGGCCCGTATCCTCATTTTAGTGTCCTTCTTGGTGCCGCCTTTGCTGAGATTGGACATGGTTGCCTCCGTCCGTGGGCTCTATATTCACATGAAAGTATTCTCCAGGGAGGGACGGGGGTGACTACTGGTTTAAGGAGCAGCCGACGAGCTTCCACTCGACCTCGTAGCTCCGCGTCCCGGCACCTCAAGTTTTTTGTTGACAGCCAAACGCCAAATCCGATAGTTCTTCATACAGCAATGGCGGACTACCTGCAGTTCTCATTGCGCAGAGCTCACGCAGTCCAAGTCACGCGAGAGATTAATATTATGGAACATTTTCTCAACTTTTCTTGCACCTGTACCCTTGGACAATATACAGTAGGTTATCTTATATCACAATCAGTTCGGCGGGAATCGGCCTATTGATATCTATCTATAAAGGAAGGATTCGATTATTTCGAGTGAATATTTCTTCCACCACTGAAAAACACATCATTAAAAGTAAAAGCCCTGCATGCAGACTTTTACTCAAGTGGAAGTACAGAAACTATATCAGAAGAAAATTACATATAGTATCAAAAGTAAATGTATGTGTACACATATACCTGGCCAATAAAGCTGATTCTGAAGAGTACTCATGCAGTGCATATTGTAAAATAAAGTTGTTTCTTAAATTGTATTTGACTATTTTGTTATACTGTAGTCAGATAAATTACAGGTAGAAAGTCCACCACTGCGAGTTTTCGTTTTATTCCATCTTAATTTTGTTGGGTGTGATGTGCTGTAGGAGTCTTTGGACCAGCTGCATGAACTGCTCTGTGGCAGCACATCAGGCAGGTTAAGACTTTGTGGCAGTGGCGTGTCCAGGCTGTGGCCTGGGATGGCATTGGCCACCCATGAAATTTGATTGTCCACCCCAGGTGCCGAATCATTGTGCTAATCTTTCTGGTCCGAGGCGGGACCTTAGTTCATGTTTTGTTGTTGTGTTGTAGATTTCAAGTTTTGGACAATTATGTACAATATTTTGTCCACACATACTTTTATTATTATTTTTGGTACTTTATACTGTGAATGGGGTGGCATTGTTGCATCACAAGAAGAGGGTTATCAGCCACCACTGAGTCGACCAGTCCAGGGCCCCGCCTCTTGACCAAACTGGGATCTGCTCCAGCCCCTTTGACCCTTTGAGGATAAGCGTGACTGCATTAATTGGTGTTTTATTGGTGCAATGTGCAATTGCATAACTCTATGTGTCTATACCTTTTTGTCTATACTTTTATGTCCCTCTTCTCAAATTCTCAAATCATATATTTACTCCCACATAGCATTAATAGGTTACAAACTGGAATGCCTCCAATTAGATTTTAATTGGGATGCCACATTTAATGCTTTTAATTGAATAGATAGCGCTTTCCAAGCTTTATTTCTAGCAAGGTTAGCCACAT